>JASDQU010369264.1:0-11448 GCA_032191745.1 Picea mariana
ATAATATATTTTATTATCCACCTTTTATTTATTTACCTTATTAATTAATGAGTTAATTAATACTTAAATTAATCATAATCAAGAATAACTAATTAATAATAAATAGTTAGCTAATGTTATTTTAAGAAATAAATATAGTTTAGATAATATTTTAGGATTATATTATTAAATTAATTATAATTAATAATCAAGGGTCGTTACATTTGAATAGAGCTCCATCTTGAGATCGATGTTCTGCAGACTAACAATCACTTGATCTGACTTGCCTCTATTTAGTTCCAATTCCTTTGCAGTGTTGTTTCTACTGGATTTGATTGATTTTTAGACTGCTTCTAGGTGAGTATCAACCTCCCACTGGCCACCTATTTCCTCTTGAATTTCCTCCAGAGTGAACAAAGGGAATCTTTTGTTTCATCCCTCTCTACACAGAAAGAGGGTTGGTTTCCATTGCACTTCTCAATCATATGTTGTTCCTGGGTGGTTCCTTCCTCTGAGAATGAAAATGGCCCATATTGCTTTGGTTCCCAAAATGGTGAAATAAGCTATGGCGAATCATCTATCTCTGTTCCTGACTGACTGTTCCTGACTGACAGTCTCATCTTATATCTGGAATATCTAACTTCTCTTGAAACATGAACTGGCATGAACTTCTCTTACACTATATTCTTTCTTTAATTGTATAACAAGTCACATGGAGATTTCAAACAACTCTGCCTTCGATGCAGCTGATTTACCAGCACTTGTGTAGGCCCCCATATATATTTATGCAACATAAACTTTTATTACTTTTGTGTTTATTCTCAAAAAGGAAACAAAATTTGGAAGAAGGAAAGCCATTAAGAATGATACTAACTTTTCCATAGAATATTTAACACATAATTGCAAGCCCAGAAAACAAGAAGAGAATGATGAAGTGTCTATAAAACCTATTGTTTTTTTCCTCATTAGTATGTTGAGAGCTATTCCTCTATCATAATTTAGAACATTTTTTTGTGCACAAAAAGAATTTGTAATTTCATTAAAATAAAAAACTAAATTACATTCTCAGCATTTGACATCATCCCATACAAGGTTCATATTTGACATCATCCCAGTATGAAAGTGGGATTTTCTCTGTTCTTATCTCTAAATCATTAACCCCTAACCCCTGTAAATCTAAATCATTAACCCCTGTAAAAATATATTGTCATTGTAAGAATGATGGCAAGACCAAATTTTTTTGTCATTGTTAACTTTAAAAACTAAAATGTAGAAGAACTTTGGTCATTTGATGTAGAGGCTATCATTCCTTGTTGCATTTGCATTTGTATTGCTAAGCAACTTGGATATGATTTTTCTCAATCCTCTAGAAGCAATTACATTTGGCACCAAATCCTCTCTGATACTCTCCAACATCCTTACCACAACTCTCATAGTTGGTTTTTCTTCTAGTGAAAGTTTTGCACAAAGCAAACCAAGACGTACCAAAGATAGTAAGCATTTGTATACATTATTTTCTTCAAATTCATCTCCAACTACCTCACTGAAAAGACCACTCTAATTTACCTCATTCACCTTGCTTGGGTATGCAAAGTTTACCCAATTGTGCAAGTTTAGGAATCCAACAAACATGTGACTAGTTGGTTGTTTTCTGGTGAGCATTTTCAATAACATAATGCCATAGCTATAAACATCTCCCTGGGTATCAACCATTCCACTCGATCCATATTCTGTAGGAAAGACAACCTTCATTAAATTTTACTCAATCAATCCATACAAATATTGCTAATAAGAGAATAAAAATGAAAGGGGTGTTTAAAAAAAACATACCTGGGGCAATGTAGCCAATAGATCCTCTTCAACCAAGGGATGAAGCATGCAAATTAGTAGAGATTTCACCAATTAATCTTGCAATACCAAAATCTGTTACATGGCCTAACATATGCTCATCCAAAAGTACATTGCTAGGTTTTAAATCACAATGCACTACTTGCACAAAAGAATCATGATGAAGATATTCCATGGCATGGGCCACATCTATGACAATGTCTAATCGTGTTTTTAACAGCAATTCACACACATCCTCACCATTATTTTCATCTCTATTAGGATATAGATTCTTGTCTAATCTCCCATTAGACATAAACTCGAACACTAAACCTTTGAAATGGAGGTTGGAACATGAGGTTATGATTTTCACCAGATTTCGATGTCGAACCTTTTGCAAGACATTGCATTCTGCTTTAAAACTTTTCTCACCTTGGTCATTTTGCAACTAGAGAACCTTCACAGCAAAAAGTGTTCCATCATTCAAAATTCCTTTATAGACTAAGCCAAAACTACTTGTTCCCAGTAAGTTGGCTTTGGAAAATCCATTAGTCACTATGTGAAGCTCTTGATATGAGATCCTTTGGCGCTCTAACTTTTGGAAAAAAACTCTTGAGACACGAATGTTTTTTATATTCATATTCCTTCTCCATAAGAATATTAAAACTAGACAGCTTAGTATAAAAGAAATAGCTCCACTCACTAGCAATGATACTCTTTTCACAATTGAAGGATGACCTCTTGGTGTTGGACAAGGAGATACATGGAATACTTGTGGTCCACAAAGGCTAGTATTTCCATTTAAGGACATGACAATTGATTGATTTGCAAAAATTCCTCCTTTTGGAATTTCCCCCATGAGTTTGTTAAAAGATAAATTCAAATATTGAAGCATTTTCAATTTGTTGAGATTAATTGGTATTGTCCCTGATAAGAAGTTGGAAGAGAGATCTAGGCTCATAAGACTTTGTAATTTTTCAAGTGAATCTGGAATAGAGCCTTGGAAGGAATTTCGAGATAAATTCAATGAAAATAGTTCAATGCAACTTCCAAGTGTAGATGGAATGACTCCACTCAAGTGATTAGCAGAAATATCTATAGCTTGAGCCATTGTAATTTTACCTATCTCCTTGGGCGATGAGCCTTCTAATAAATTCCAAGACAGATTCAAATACAATATTAGATTAGGAAGGTCAACAATTTCGTGTGGTATGCTTCCAATGAGCATATTCTGTGACAAGTCGATCAATTCCAAATTTGTACAGTTTCCTAAGTTGGAAGGTATGTTTTATGATAATTGGTTGTGATGAAGGAGGAGAAATCTTAGTTGTTTAAGGGGTGCAAGGGAATTGGTAATATTCCCAGAGAGCATGTTTTTGTTGATGTCCAAGAGACCGAGTTGTTTTAACAGTTCAAATTCAGTAGGTATGTCTCCTTGTAATTTGTTGTTTCCTAAATCTAATCTTTCTAAATTTTTAAGGTTTCTTAAATATGGAATGCTACCATTTAAAGAATTTCCAGATAAATTTAAATAGGTTAAGCTGCTAAGATTGCCTATATGTAGAGGGATGTTTCCTTCTATCAAGTTGTTTGCTAATGTTAAGAGAGATAAATTGGTAGAAAGTTTTCCTATAGCAAGGGGTAAGAATCCAGCTAGTTTATTGTCTGTCAAGTCTAGTTCATTTAGGTGGGAACAATTGGTAAGGGCTATAAGAAAATGAATGGTTATAGAATTGCCACTACTGAGTTGATTAGACTGCAAGTCTAATTTTTCAAGGAGGGATAGCTTACCCAATTCTGTTGTCACACTCCCACTCAACATGTTTTCGTTTAGGAGGAGTGTTGTAAGTTTTGAACAATTTCCAATGGAATTTGGTATGTTTCCACTAAGTTGATTTCCCCATAAATAGAGCTCACTCAAGTTAACCATATTTGTCAAAGAAGAGGGAATAGTGCCTGATAATTCATTCTCAAAAAGGTAAAGCATTTGGAGACTAGTGAGTCGACCCAATTCTTGTGGCATACTCCCTGTGAGGCTATTAAAGAAAATTTCTAAGTCAACCAAAGTGGAGATATTTGACAAAGAAGCGGGAATGGTGCCTGATAATTCATTTTCATAAAGGTAAAGCATTTGGAGACTAGTGAGTCGACCCAATTCTTGTGGCATACTCCCTGTGAGGTTGTTTGTGTAAATTTCTAAGTCAACCAAAGTGGAGATATTTGACAAAGAAGCAGGAATGGTGCTTGATAATTCATTCTCAAAAAGGTAAAGCATTTGGAGACTAGTGAGTCGACCCAATTCTTGTGGCATACTCCCTGTGAGGTTGTTTCTGCAAATTTCTAAGTCAACCAAAGTAGAGATACTTGACAAAGAAGCGGGAATGGTGCTTGATAATTCATTCTCATAAAGGTAAAGTGTTTGGAGACTAGTGAGTCGACCCAATTCTTGTGGCATACTCCCTGTGAGGCTATTTGTGCTCATTTCTAATTCAACCAAAGTGGAGATATTTGACAAAGAAGTTGGAATAGAACATGATAATTCATTGTCATAGAGGTAAAGCATTTGGAGATTAGTGAGGTGGCCCAATTCTTGTGGCACACTTCCTGTGAGTTTGTTTCTGCAAATTCCCAATTCAATCAAAGTGGAGATATTTGAACAAAAAAGGGGGATTTTGCTTGTGAATTCACAATATAACACTAGTGAGACTTTTTTTGCAATCTCTAAAATAATCAAAATCTAGAGGTTTCCAAAGGAAGACGAATGGAGATTGTTTACTCCTAAGAAACGTTGTTGCAAATGTGTTAGGGAACCCAACTTATGGGGAATACTTCCAGTGAGATTGTTGTAGGAGAGCACCAACTGAGCCAATTTTGTGCAATTTCCCAGATCACTGGGAATGCTTCCCTCTAATTGATTGTCACCCAACCTGAGCTCCCTCAAACGAAAAAGGCATCCAAACTGTGTTGGGATATAAACGTGGAGCACATTTGCCAGAAATATCAAGCATATGGAGAAAGGACAAATTGGAAAGGGAAGGAGAGGTGGTGTCGTGCAGTTCCATGTCAGCGAGGTCGAGGGAGACCACTATGTCTAGGTGACAGCGGCTACAGGTGACGGCAGTCTAGTTGCAGAATGGGACTGCAGGACTCCAATCATCCATGGAACCATGAGGATCGGGGGTTATTTCATTCTTGAAAGCCAAGAGCGATTTTCGGTCGTTATGAAAAATGGAATGTGTAGAGGAGGGAAAAATGGAGAGGAAAAAGAGAAAATGGAAATAGAGGAACGACATGATGCTTTAAATACAGAGAAATTGCAAATGGAGAGGAACGACATGGTTCTTGGAATGCCTAGAGGAGGAGGAGGGAGGGAAAATGGAGAGGAAAAAGAGCAAATGGAGAGGAAAAGAAAAATAGAGGAACGACATGGTGCTTGAAATACAAAGAGATTGCAACATCTTCTCGAGATTATTTAAAACGGAGAGAGCAGAGAGGATAAGTGCAGTGCTATCTATGTGAAGATTCTCATGACTATTTATAAACAGAAAGAGAGAGAGGGGTGTAATTATTTGCAAAGAACAGAAAGTTTAGGCGTGGTGGGGATGGGGGGTGTAAGTTGGAGTATGAACGGTTGAGCGTAGTAAAGATGGAGTGGAGGTGTAATTATTCGTCCACTCATCAACATCAACAGAAAATCCAAGATATGTTATGGTGTACATGCAGAGTAGAAGTCAGAAGTCAAGATGATGGAGCCCTTGAAATGGAGTATGCATGGTTTAGTGAGACTCCAAAGTTTGGGCATGGTGAATACTAATAGTTGGTTAATACAAAAGCCAAACATGTCAATTCTACAAAGGTATACATATCCTACTCTTTTGGATTTGAAGGAGGAACAAAGAAATATATCTCCATCATAAGAAAGATAATAAAAATGGAGTATTCACGGTTTAGCGAGACTTGAAAGTTTGGGTGTGGTGGTGGTGTAATTATTCATTCGTTGGTCAACACAAAAGCCAAATATGTCAAGTCTACAAAGGTATACATACCCTACTCCTTTCAATTTGAACTTGTGATCTCTTAGGAGGAAATACATGTTCTTAATCATTAGGCCCACTCAAATTGTACATTGTGTTTACAATCCACAATTGATTATTATTTTTCATATATTTATATTTAAATGTATTTTTTGACATAATTATATTATGTTTTAGTGGACATTAATCATCATCATCATTATCATAATTGATATCTATTTTTTCTATTTATATATCAAAAGAGAAAAATAATAAATTGTGTCGGGTTTCCATGTCACATCACGAGATTCATGATCCTTGACCTTCCATATACTAGAAACGTTCTGACTTGACCCTTCAGTTCCATTTGAAGGATATAAGTTAAGCCATACCCAAGCTGTGGAGAAGAGAAGAATTCAACTTTTGAGAGCAAAGAAAATTTTTACTTCACATTGAGTCTGCATCTCTTTATCCTTTAAAGTATGAACTCGTTGTTCATCCCCCAAGCTCTTCATTCTTTGATGGATAACCTCATTGTCTCCTTTATATGAGCTTGCCTTTGGTGGAGGATTTAAGTGGTGGCGACCCAGCCGAAAGGGAATTGGTTTCTCGGTTCCAAGATGTACCGACACAAAAGTTTGTCACCTATACACTTCTGCTGATTATTTTAATAAAAATACTATTTTCTCGTCAAATTGATATCTTGCACATATTTGAATTATTATTCCATGGGCGTATTTGTCATGTATGTTAATGGATTATGTTATTTTATGTGATAACATTATATATTATCACCATATGATTGTGTATCTTGGTTGTTGAGGACAAGTCGCAGGTATAAAACTTTGAATTGTGTGCTCAACGGTGGTCTTCATTGAACGTCCAGACGAGGTAGGCTCTTGATCTTGTCTTATTAGCATTTTCATTTATATAGCATATTTGAGATTAGAGTTGATTTTTACGTGTCATTCCGTCTGGTGTGGTTTACCCCATGCCATAGAGAAATTTTCCTCATAACATAGGGAGGATAACAATCATTCCCCTCGACCACTCAAACTAATCTCAATTAACATAACCCCCCACTTATAAAAAAAAGATTCCTTAAATAACTTATTATGTAAATATCAAAATTTTCAATTATTTAATTCTTATCTTAAAAAATTAATTTTAATATTCTAATTAACATTAGAATATTTATTTAAATTTCCATTAATTAAGCAACCTTTACTATTTCTTTATATATTGTACACTTTATTGTTGATGTGCAAACCACTATCTATTCTAAACTCTATTATTCATTCTTATCATTTTTTTAATGCACTTCATAATGATATTATTTAGCATTCAAACAATATTCGTATGCTATTTAGCATGGTAGGGACCTTATAAAATTGCATTTGGAAAATTAACATAAATATTAGGCAAATGAGTCCCTGAGGTGTAGGATAGTCGGTGACGGAGTGTGTTGTTAAGCCACTCCGTGATGTTAAAGTCACCGGTTTGAAACCTGCAGGGACAAAAAATCCAACCATGTTAAGGGTTGGTGTGGCTCAGGTCGGGTGCGATCCCCGGGTGATTTTGACGGATTAGATGCCCCTGAGTCGCGGTTTCTCAAGCCACAAGTTAATTGCGTAGCCAACAGGTCTCGCACAAATTAACAAACAAAAAAAAATATTAGGCAAATGAAAATATAGCATTTATATTTTATTATTTTTATATTAAATATTTTATTATAATTTTTTTCCTTTTGGAGATAGTGGTTTGGACATGCATGTTTCCTATGCCCATCTTTGTCACCATAAAATCCATTTACATAGTTGGCTCATGCAACGATTAAGTGGCCCCTTCCTGCTCCATATAAAAATTTAAGTGCTTATTAATGACATCCATTAGGATTAAGGATGGCTCATTTAATCTATCTAGAATATGGCGATTCATAATAATATCGTGACCATTCACTATAAATAGAATGATACCACTAAACGTTCCTTGAAATTTTGTCTCAAAAATCGTATGCTCCTTGATAAAATTTCTATGGAATCTATCTTTGTTGATGAATAGGTTAATGTGACACTTACAAAATGCATCCATTGCATTATTGAATCTATTTTTGTTGATGAATAGGTTAATGTGACACTTATTATAGGTTGATGAATATGTTAATGGAATCTATCTTTGTTGATGAATAGGTTAATGGAATCTATCTTTGTTGATGAATAGGTTAATGGAATCTATCTTTGTTGATGAATAAGTTAATGTGAAATTTATAATAGGTTAATAGAATCTATCTGTGTTGATGAATATGTTAATGGAATCTATCTTTGTTGACGAATAGGTTAATGTGATACTTACGATAGGTTGATGAATATGTTAATGGAATCTATTTTTATTGATGAATAAATTAATGGAATCTATCTTTATTGATGAATAGGTTAATGTGACATTTACAATAGGTTAATGAAATCTATCTTTGTTGATGAATATGTTAATGTGACACTTAAAATAGGTATTTTGTGAAATGAGTTCTTGTAAAGTTCATTATTAATGCATGGTTGGTTAATCTAACACCCATCTTGATGTTAGCCTTCCAAAGTAATATCCTATTGGATATAAAGCGCAATCAATTTAACCTTCACAAAATGTATAAGGTTGTGTCACTTGCAAAAAGATTGTAACTATAGGGTTATATTTCTTTTATTTTTATACAATTATCTCTAATATTATATTTACAATATTATATTTACATTTTTTTTAGTGAACTGTTATTTTTATATTAAAAATATTTAAGGAAAATCTTGTTTATAATAATTTTAATCGTTGTATCAAGGATATTATTAGTTACTTCAAAAACCCCTACAAAGAGTATTTTTTTTTTCTGCTTTCTAATATATATATATATATATATATATATATATATATATATATATATAATTTAATATTCAATATAAATTATATGACTAGACAAATCTAATTCAATAAGGGAAGATTCCATTAGGACAAACAATTAGTTAAATCTAAAAATTATATTGTTTTTTTATTGTTTCTTTTAATAATATATAGTTTGACACATTGACAAAATTCTAACAATTTCTTTAATTTAATGAATCTATTTTTAGTTGTAACATCCCTATTTTAAATATGCAATTTAGAGATGTATATTATAAATAAGATGTATGGTCGTAGGTCAAGTGATGCAATATGTAAACATTGTATATCAAAAATAATAAAATAAAAATGTATCGTCGGTTGCAAACAAACACAAATGGAGTAATGGGGGCTACATTTCCACAAGAGAAGGGGGTCCAAGGGGGGAATTATTCATGTCTATTAATCCCAAGCCACCTTTCCAAGATTATTTTTGTATGAACCGTATATTCTCCCTTTGAGTGTTTCAAATCCCAAATCATTGAAAACATGTGAGAGGGTTGGTGGGAAAAGTCGCCTCACATAGTTATTGAGAGCATGGGGGTTGGGTACAATCTGTTAGAAAGTAATGGATGTGCTCGTTTAACCATAGACAATATAGCAATATTGTCACCCAACTGTTATCCACATTTTTGGTTATCAAGATGATATTATGATTATGTCATGATGATGGAAGAACAAACTCTTCATTAAGAATATTTTCCTGAAGGAGGTTACACTTGTCACTTTCTCAAAATCATATTTTGAAAATAGTTCGCAGGTTGCATATATACTCTTCTGCGGAAATCATTAATTCCTGCATGTTGCATTCAGCTTGACTGCGGACTTTCTGCACTGTGTGAATGGTTAGAGTGCGGACATATTTTTAAGAGAGAAAAATAGATAAGTTCTCGATTCTTCTAGAAGGAATCTTCTAGAAGAGTGAGTTGGATTTCGAATGGTTGGAAAAATACTGACTTTCCAGATATCTTGGGATCATTCCCTATCCAAGTAACCAAACTATCTTCTCCTATATATTGAGAAGATTGCTTATGGAAAAAGTTAGAAGTTGGCAAGCTAGAGAAATCTATTGGAGAATTGGTGCATTATTGTATGGAGAATTGATGCTGCAGCAGACAGAGACAACAGCAAGGTCATTACAAGTAGTTGATGTTCTTCATGCATGAGCAAGTGTGTGTGTCAGAGCTAGGAGCCATCGAAAGGAGATCTACGACATCAAGGCTCAGGTTGTATATTTCTCTTTCAGTTAATGCAATACATGAATATGTCCCTTTCCCATAATGATGATGTCATCTTATTACATGATTCCTTGATCACATCTATAGACTAGGTATTGAATATATTAATGCCTTTGCTGTGATTGGTTTGTGTTGTTGTGATTGGACAACACAAGAGCATCGGAGCAGAGCAAGGAACAACAGAGATTAAAGGAGAGCGTTCATAAGGTATATACACTATCCATTTCTCTTAGTTCGTTCAATATCTAGATCTAGGGAAAGAGTAGTATTCTGTCACGGTTTGTTCCAGATCCAGGTGGATCTGGAGAGATTGGTCTGTGTCGGCACTCACGAATTTATCCTTAAACAAAATTGGCGACTCCACTGGGGAGAAACACCTTTGTCTTTTTGGTTTCTTGAACTTTCTGTGGCCATTTGCTCTTGTTGCCTTTTTCTTCTGATTTGTAAACTTCTGAGTCCTCAGGATACCCTGAGACACCTTCTGGGTTACAAAACCAAGTTAGATTTTACTTGATTTTGAAATTTTTTCTTTACTTTCAGATATTCCCGCACTGTGCTTGTTAACAACCTGCGAGAATCATGATTGTACGCACCTTGCGTATATACTCCAGTGCGGAAAGTTCGCAGTCTGCATTTAACTGGACTGCGGGAATTTTAGTTTCCCGCACTGTGTCCAAGGCTTGCCTGCGGGCAGATTTTGAAAATTTTTTGAATTCAAGTTTTGGCTTTTCCAATAGCTCAGTAAGGTTTATTTAAGTCTTTTTGACACTTCATCTCACTGGTTTACATATCTTTTGCTTCATTTGCTTGCTGGATCTGATCTAGGGTTTTTAAGCTGATTCTTGCCTTGATCACTTNAGTTGATTATTGTTTCAAAAAGACAATTTTCATTTGCATTAAGAAACTCCTTGGTTTGCTTTGTGTTCTTACTATCATTGAAAGTTTTGGTTGAGTTGTCATTGATTGTTTGGTATTGACGATTTGATTTTCTTTCTCTGTTATCAGAGTTCTTCTTGGAAAGTGAACCCTTTGTTTTCTTTCAAGTATTGTTTTTTCTTTTTTTGCAAACATTGAAAATCAAACTTGTTAAATTTTAGAGCATTGAAGTTTTTGAAGGAGACAGTTAGAAAAGATTCATTGATGCATGATTATTTGTATTGGTCTTTCAAAGGAAATTGAGAATTGCATTTTCATTAAAGTAATTGCGTTTGATTTGGAAATCGTCCTCTCTCTCCCATAGCTAGGATTCATTGAATAAAACGATTACATTTCTTCATATCCTTGCATTCTTTGGGTCAGAGTCACACTACATGAGTTTCACTTCTGTTGCCTGTGAGTAAACAACAGCCATTTAAAAACTTCGTGTAATATTAAAATTGATCTAGTAACTCTTTTCTAGGGCTCGTTTTCACCAACATATAGCTAGGCTAGTGCTTTGGAGTAGGAAGAGAGAAACACTCTCCAAA
>JASDQU010369266.1:0-11448 GCA_032191745.1 Picea mariana
GTAATAAAGGTCAATATTAATAAGACCTTTCAATAAAATAGAATAAGGCGGATGTAAGAAGACCTAATAGAAGCTTCCGCTTCTAGAAGGATCTTCCTCTAGATGCTTCTTTTTAGTATAAATAGGAGTCGAGGGTATGAGAACCATAGCTTGGATATTATTGTAACAGAGCGCTACTCGATTGGAGGTTGCCCCCTCGAAGAGGCCTGTGAACATTGCTATCTGAATCAAGTGCTATTTCTGTTCAAGTGTTATTTCTGTTGCTATTTCGTATATCATTTCTGTGTATGGTGAAGATTATGCTGGATATTTCACTGTTATTCTGTTATTTCTAGCATTTCGTTTCTGTTCTGCATATTTTATATATCTGGTATCTTGCATATTGTTCATATGATTTATGCTTAGTACAATAATGTATGTTCAGATGAATCTGATATGATAGCTTAGTGCGTAGTGATGTGAATGAATGCCATATCTGATCTCTTTCCTTATGCTGAGTGCTTGAATGTTGGTTGTGGAGCCTGATTATCTTCCTGATTTAGAGGTCCCTGCTTTCAGCTGTGTTTATACCCCATGAAGTATTTACACACTAGAAGTATGTACACTCTTCCACGCGGGGGAGTGCAGAGGGGGGGTACCCCCTCTGCGAGGTCCCAGGGGGCTATCCCCCGGCTAGGAGGTCTGGGGGCAAGTGAGCCCCCAGCAGGGGTTCGGGGGCAAAGCCCCCGAAGGAAAATTTTCCTTGTAAAAGTATATTGTAATTTCATTGTAAATCTGGACCATTCATTATAAGGTCCCAAATCTAATGATAGAGATTATGTTAGGGTTTTTTTCCCTAGAAGGCAACCCTCTTTTATGAGGGAAATGTATTGTGGCTATGATTTGATGGTGAATATTGTATTCTGAGATATGAGACTTTGAGAGAAAGAAGAGGAAGTTACAACAGGTTTGTTGTAGGTTGTATCCCTTCATATACTGGATAATAATAAAGGAAGGACCTGGCAATTTCTCTGGTGGATGTAGCCCACACTGGGTGAACCACATAAATCTGTGTCTCTATTGTGTTGTGTATCTTCTGTGTTTTGTTTCTGCATTTGTTTTATTTTATTGCTCCACGGTCCTGTTTTTCTAACATTGAATGTGTTAGGTCTTGTTGAATACTGCATTGCTCTGTAATTGGGGTTTATCTACGCTGTGAATAAGGGTTAAATGATAATGAATGATGAACTGCTAAGTGCTCTGTAAGTATTGTGATCACATATTTGTGTCCCAGCTAGGTTGTAGACACTTGAGTCCTACAACCCCCCTTCCTCTACCTCAGGTGAGACTTCATCTACTTCATAGATGTTGTCGAAAGGGCCATTATTTAGGGTTTTGTTGGTGAGTTGTTGAAGCATTGAACCTCGAGTCTGCCCCTCTACCAACAAATGGTTCCATTGTTGGGACATGAAACTATGATTGTTGGGAACTGAAGAAAAAGAGAAAGCTCTATGCGTAGATATGTTGTTGTATAGCGCATTAGTCTACTTGACTTGTGAAGCTTTGTGCTAAGAAAGGAACATGATATGATAAAAAGAGGTAAGATCTTTAATCTTTGTGCTTTGATGAAGGTAAGACAAGTGAAAATTTTTGTTCTAAAAGTATGGATCTAGGTATGTTTGATAAATTTTGTCCTAATCTGAAAACTAGGGCACAGATAGAAAAAAGAAGATATGATATGAATAGATCTGATGGAAATAGTGAAAGGTATGTTATTCCTATGCATAGAAAGAATGTTTGGACTAACAAATGGATGCAGGACCCTAGAAATAATTTTTTGTAGGTTAGTTACTGTGATCCTAGTGTGCAGTACAAGAAAGGCTGGGGATCATTTAAGAAAAAGAGAGGATTAACTCTGTGTTACAGTTGTAGAAGACCGGGACATCTTGCTAAAGAATGTCCTGATAGAAACCCTAGTTATCTTTGTTGTAAACCTATGGATCATGAAGTTCTGGATTGCCCTAGAATGATTGCTAAAGTTGAGAAGTTGAATATGAGACAAGAAAACCATGAGAAAGGCCAAGATACTAAGACTGTGATAGAATCCCAGAAAGAATCATAGATTGTATTATTGCAGATGAAAAAAACCCTGAATGATCACAAAGACACCAATCTATCAGAGATCTTAAAAGAGAAAGAGTGCAGATAAACAAGAATAGGAGACTTCAACATAGACTGTGTTATGGATGAAAAAACATAGGTGAATATCATGACAGAAAGAACTTGGGAAATTTTGGGAAAGCCCGCTATGATTCCTTCATTGGGAGGAATAGTATTATTTAGAGGAAAGATGATAGCCCTATGTGGAAGACTTACCCGGATATCTATAAGTAATCATGGAATTTTGACAAAGGAAAAATTTGAGGTCATTAAATTTGTTGAGAACAACACCCCATTTGTTATTTTGCTAGGAAAAACTTGGATTGAGAAAGATCAGATATGAAGGGAACAAGAAGAGGAAGCTCTAGAACAGAAAAAACAAGAACTAAGAGATTTCATGGATAGGAGAATAGCGCACTTACTGAAAGAACAAGAAGACCATTCAAAGCTACTGAGAACCAAATATCTCGATGTCAAAGTTGAAAGAACAAAGGAAGACTTGAAACACCTATCTATACAAGAGAATAGAGCACCTACTCCAGAAAAAGAAGAATCAGCACGAAGTTACTATGTTGAGTACAGATAAGAACAAGAATGGAAAGAGAATACGGAGACGAAGATCATAGGAAAGAAGGCTAGAAAGATCAGCAAGAAGAAAGAAAAGCTAGAAAAATTGCAAGAGGTACTAGAAATGACTTCGCAGAAGGGAGATTTACAGAATTTGAACTTCATCGAAATATCAAAACAACATCGATTGACACTTCGCCATGGTGGAGCAATATAACAGTTGGATGTGTCTCAACCATTAGCCCGACGCTCCAGAATGGCTAGAAACACAGCTATGGCCGAAAAGCTCACCATTGGATCGTTGGGACCGTGCCCTAACAGATGGAATAGCATTTATGAAGGCCTTCTTGTCCATTGAAGGAATCAGTTACATCATTGTCTATTTATCCCGTCGACTGTTGCACTGAGAACACTTTTATGAATTGTATCCAAGCCTACAAAGAATTCATTGTTATTGTGTTGTACCTACCAAGACTTCGTCACCCGTGCTGTTACATTGAGTATTTGATAATCGACCTGAGATACCTGATTGTGAGTGTGCATTTTGGATGACCTCAACCCAGTAGAAAAGTCCGTCAAAGATATTCTAATTGACCTCATGACTAAGAAGGTGATGTCCATAGGAGTTCAAGCCTCATCGATGCGAGGAGTGCAAGCCTCCCCGTCGACTACTCGTGGATCTGGACCATCCCGAGCTATGACCAAGAAACGAACCAAGAATCATGATGACTTGGCGATTGCAAAGCTCATCCCATCCATCCTGCCTAACTACATCTTGCCTCTGGCTGGTGCGGTAAGTCGTGACAGTGTCCCAAGGGACTTCGACTACACCTTAATTAATGCGTACCTCCTGAAAGGGATACGCACAGTCAAACCCCAGCTGGATAAGATTATGACGTTGAATATCAATGACCTCAACTTGGGATATCACAAGAACTACAGCATGCTCACGCCCCACAAATATTTGACCAAGATGAAGGGGAAGAAGTCAAAGATCATCCCCCAACCTTGGACTATAGACATCGCAAGGTCCACTATTCTGAACATAATGAAGATGCCCCATTTTGAAAGGAACCAGGAAGTTAACGCATGCGTTAAAATCCTGTTGTCATGATTCCATGGTGGTTATATGTGGCTAGATAGACGGATCACCGTCGATCTGACGTTGATCCATAGGATCACCAGATTGAGCATGCAAGGACCAAACCCACAAGAATTTTACCCAAGGAAGGCTACAGATCGCGCCCTGGCACAGAAAATTAAATATACCTATGGCGATGTGGAAAAGGGGAAACAAGGCTACAAGGTAGCCTCCATCCAGAATGGTGTAGTGTGCCTTGCCTACCAGTTGATCATAGGTAATATAGTAAGAAAGAACAGACCCACGCAGGTCACAGTGTTCGTTGTTGACCTCGCAGGGAAATGTGTGGAAGGGTAACAAAAGATCTGGGAGAGCTACCTCGTTAACCAGTTAGAATAGGACTACCACAAAGCTCAGGATCAGGGCTATGAGTTCCACTTCAGCTAGTTGTTGATCCTCATCACGTTCATTGCTTGGGAGATGCCGAGAGGTGTGACCTTCCTTGATATTGAACCATCTGAACCTCAAGTTGTGTGGTTCACCACGCTTTGGTACTCAAGCGACATGGGGAAACAATGGCAGTCGAACTCGGTGTTCCACACCTACTACCTGTAGTTGAAGAGGACTATTGATTCTTTCACTCGTATGATGTCGAACACCTTGCACAGATTACAGCCATTTGTGAAGTTTCACGCAGATAGACATTTTATTTATATCATTGCATGCAGAGATGAACACAAAGAAGTAATCCAGAGTTGTTATAATCTCACAGAGGAGGACATAGAAGAAATCACTAAGGAATGGCATGCAGATCTCCTTATCCTAGTTGACCCGGCAGAGTTGTCCGACCCCGACCTCATCGGAAGCACTGTGGTCACTCACGAAGAGTATGATGCACCCAACAATAGCATAAGGAAGAAGAAGAAAGAGGTACAAGAGCTGGACAATGCATCGGAAAAGACTACTTCAAATTCATCTAGGGAAGGAGGTGATTATGAAGTGGACAAAGAAGATGAAGGGGAAAAAGACAAGCAGAAGCAAGGCTAAGTAACACCACCTAGGGATCCCATTGATGAGGCCTAGATATCCAAGAAAAGAAAGGTTTCCCCCATGAAACCTACATCGCGAAAGAAGTCCAAAGCTAGTAAACCATAGATGTAGACTATGCTCACGGTGGATGACATCGACCTAATCATTACTGCTGTATCAGACACCTCAGAAGATATCTTATAATGCAATGAAGTGAAACAAGAGACCATGTATGAAAGGATTGAATCAGAGCTTAGAGGGGTACAACAAGCCCTTCACTCCAGTCGTGCAGTGTCTACTGCGCCCCTGCCATCAAAAGAAACAGAGCTGGGAGATGAACCTGCCCAACTCCACAGAATCGCAGATGCGACCGAAGATCACCTTCATCGTGTCCAAGAAGAAAAAGAACAGGCCACAGAGGCCCTGAAGCAAGTACAAGAGGAAGTAATAGAGCAACGTCTGGTTGCACAATAGGAAAAAGACAACGTCCAAATGAAGTACGTAGATGATAGAGAGAAAATACATCAGGAAAAAGAACAGTTGCTCGCGGAGCAGGCTGGAGTTAAATAAGAAATCAACAAAGCACTCCACTTTGTGATGGGCTTAAAGAAAATGGAAGAAGACCCAGTGGAGAATCAAGTGGCAAAGCTTGTTGAAGCCATCCAATAGCTTCAACAGAGAATAGCAGATCTAGAGCTACAAACAATGCCAAGCACTCTGCAGGACGTGCGAGACCAGAGATAAGCAACTGCTCGGAGCGCAGTTGAGAGAATCAAAGCATTATCCTTGTAATGTAAACATCTTAGCAGTCGAAGTGCGCAGACTTATGAGTGAATTACAGAGGACCCTGAACTAAAGAAACTAGAGTCACAGCTCCAGGAGGCAAAGCAACAAGAAGCAACAGTACAAGCACAGTTGAAGATCCTGTCAGCAGTTGAGAGGATGAAAAGGTCCCAAGAACAGTGCATGACTCAACAATAGGTCCATGCCATACAGAGCAAAGCCATGGAAGTGACTCAGAAGCTCCAGCTAGTCCAGGATGCAGCTTGCCTACTTTTTGAGGAGACTGAAGGACGAGGAAGAGAACTAGAACAAGTAGTCACCATAGTCGAGCAGTGCTTGGAAGGACATGTGAACGTGGTAGTTATTCAGGAGTTCACCGAGAAGGAGGCCTTGGCAAAGCAACAGGTCGAATCAGCTCAATCCAAGATCGTGGTGTTTGAGGCAGTGTTAACCAGATCAGAGTGACTCAGGACGAGTCACAGGTGAGTGTTGGGGGCCTGTTGTCCCTTGCCCAAGTTTTTGAGAACCTTGTTCATGCTTGACATCTTTTGGGACTTAGACAGACTAGTCGAAGGTGGAGCGCAAGTCGAAGCAGATATCGCGGGATCTCGGCCCATTTTTAGGGCAGTTTTGGGTTTAAGGTTTATGTAATGGGTATGGGATGTTGGCCAATGGGTTTACCCATGTTTAGGCCCCTTTTTGTAATGTATAAATAGATATCTATGCGATGTAAGGAGGATTCAGTTGTAATCTAAGTTTGAATAGTTGTAAGTGCTTTGTGCATGCTGTGTTGAACACCTGCAGAGCTAAGTGCAAGTGGTTGTAAGAAGCTTGTGTATAAACTGTAAGAAGGCTTTGTGCCATAACCTAGCTCAAGGAAGGAGGATATGGTGAAGTGCACGCAGTTCTCCTGTCCTATGTGGAGTAGGAATTTGTGGCTATGTGGATATAGATGATTGATAGAAGACAATAAAGAGAAGAAGAGTTGGTGGACGTAGCCCCGGGCTAGGGGTAAACCAACAATATCCTGTGTTATGGTTGCTTTGTGCATTATGGTTGTTATATTGTTCATATCATTTATGCTTAGTACAATAATGTATGTTTAGATGAATCTGGTATGATAGCTTAGTGCGTAGTGATGTGAATGAATGTCGGATCTGATCTCTGTCCATATGCTAAGTGCTTGAATGTGTTAGGTATTGTTGAATACTGGGTTGCTCTGTAATTAGGGTTTATCTGCGATGTGAATAAGGGTTAAATGCTAATGAATGATGAATTTCTAAGTGCTCTGTAAGTATTGTGATCAAAGATCTGTGTCCCAGCTAGGTTGTAGACACTTGAATCCTACAACCCCCCCTCCCTCTACCTCGGGTGAGACTTCATCTGCTTCGCAGGTGTTGCCGAAAGGGTCATTAGTTAGGGTTTTTTTGGTGTGTTGTTGAAGCGTTGAACCCCAAGTCTGCCCCTGTGCCAATAAGCCTCCAAAAGTATATACTCATGTAAAAGAAATTATAACATTGTATTGTTTACATGCATTACAAAACAAGAACATGTAGTCTGCAATTGGTGGCTTTTGACCTGTGCTTTCTAGAAGCCTCGTTCTCAGAGGACATGACAACCACAGGAATCTCCTTGATCTTTGAGGATTCCTATATATTTAGTAAAAAAAATTATATCACTCATTATCTACTCTAAACAAATGAATAAAACTTTCTATTACCGAAATGTTTGAAAAGATTAAAAGTACATTTACTCTTTTTAGCAAATCGCGGTCAGAGATTCCTGGCATACAGTAGTCCATGCTTACCATATTCACCTAAAGGTGTTGAATCGAAAACTACATGCTTAGACTATATGAGATAGAAGAATCCATCTATTCAACAATTCTATCACTGTATAATGCATGATATTATGATTCTCGCAAGAATTAATATATTCAAACACACATTAACTAATCAGGCTACAACTTTCAACTACTTACATTTACAATGTTTTGATCGTCTCCTAATCCCAAAAAATCCATAGCCCTTGTCCCACTATCCATTGTGGTTAGTGCAGTCATACACACATACATAATAAGAGCTTTGAAATTGCTAAAATGACTAATTATATAAGTCTATATAAAATCCTCAAAATAAAAATAATACAATGATTAATCCCACTCTGAATACAATAGTACCTTTGTAACAGGAGTTCTGCAATATCTTTTCGACAACTTATAGATCTATAATGCTATCATCCACGTCCAGCACATGAAACTGGGAAGTGGTATTTCCCTCTTTGCTCGAATAATCTTCCACATGAAACTGTAAATCTTCTGATGTACCAATGCATCCATGAACAGTACTAACATTTGAAACGAAAAAAAAATTAAAAAAATCCCGCGTCGTTCATGAAACGATATGGTGAGTTCACGGATGGAGAAATCGCTTAAAATAGGTTGTGGTGCGGTGTTATGATGGTTGAGTTGACTAAAATCCCTAGTGTGTAATCAAGGTCCATGATGGCTGAAATTGAAGATAATTTTGACATCTCTTGCACATATATTACAATGGACTCACATAACTGCATCAATACCTCTCATATCAAAGATGTTTCTCCTGCTCTGAAACTTCTCGAACGAAAATTGTGCTTCAAAAGACCGCCATGAGATTTTATTAGAGAAGGATAGCCGGGAAGAGGCGCCATCAAGTCATCTAAAGTGATTTCTTCTCTGTATTCGACATTACCCGGTTGGTATGCAGAGCTTGGCTTCCATAGCCATCCACAGATGGAGTTAGATGCGTGGAACTTTCATGGTTGTATAATTTGATCACTTGTTGTAGCTACATGGTTACAATGTTGAAAGGGCCATTTTAAAACAAAAAAGGAAATGTGCTCTCAAATGGTGAAGAAGTTGTGTCTTACCCCAAAAACTGTGTAACTTTATCGCGCTTACACCTCCATATCTTCCCTATGATTTAAATTCATTTGTTATAATCCTTTGAAAATTAGCAAGAGGGTCTACTTTAATTCTGTGAAAGCAATTATTGCATTGGTTTATTATAGCATTACTTGTAACAATTTTTTAGTTTCTTTGCAATTTAGTAGAGGATCATACTAATTCCTTTGTGTTTTGCAATTGCAACTTAGTATGTTGAATTGAAATCAATTCATGGACGATGAAATCCCTAACACTGATTTTGGAATTTGGAATTTTTCTCAAGCTTTTTAATCACAAAAAATAGTGGATTAAAAAAAATGTGACCAGAAATCTTTTTAAGTTTGTAGCATGTAATATCTCTTTTCTATTTTCACTATGGGTTGATTCTACCTACTAATTGTTTTATGTTTTTTGTTATCTTGCCCCAAATTCGAAAGAGCTCAACACGTTTGGGCTTAGTCAAGGCTCCTCAAGATTGATTGTGCTATATGAAAATTGTGCATACATTTGTTTTATGTTTTTTGTCATCTTGCCTCAAATCCGGAAGCATTGAACACGTTTGGGCTTAGTGAAGGCTCCTCAAGATTGATTGTGTTATATGAAAACTGTGCATACATAAACATAATTTTAGTGAGTAAATTTTCATTACATATATTAACCAGAAACTAAAAATATTATTAAATCATTATTTTTTTAATTACAAAATTATTATTAAAAATTCAAATTATATATTTATACTAATTATTAAATTTGTTTTCGTCCCCGAGGTGTAGGACAGTCGGTGACGGACTGTGTTTTTAAGCCACTCCGTGATGTTAAAGTCACCGGTTCGAAACCTGCAGGGACAAAAAATCCAACCATGTTAAGGGTTGGTGTGGCTCAGGCCGGGTGCGATCCCCGGATGATTTTGACGGCTTAGATGCCCCTGAGTCGCGGTTTCTCAAGCCACAGGTTAATCGCGTAGCCAACAGGTTCCACACAAATTAACAAAAAAAAAAAAAAATTGTTTTCAAAATAATATTGTTTTGAAAAATAATATAAAATTTTGCATGCATTATATAACAAGATCTAGAATATAAAATACTATATAATGGTCTAAATTTGTTTTTCAAAATAATATAAAATTTCTTATGCATTACATCACAAGATCTAGAATATAAAATACTATATAATGGTCAAAGTGTTTATGAGTTAGAAAATTGTTGAATTTGTATAAATGTTATACTCTAAGTTTAAAATTTTCAGAAGTTTCTATGAGTCTAGGTATAATTTTGAATAAGCATAGAATTAGGTGCAAATTGGATAGAAACACCTCATCATAGCATATGACAGGAAGATTTGACAACATTAAAATACCCCTATATAATGGTTAAAGTGTTTATGAGTTAGAAAGTTGTTGAATTTGTATAAATGGTCAAAGTGTTTATGAGTTAGAAAATTGTTGAATTTGTATAAATGTTATACTCTAAGTTTAAAATTTAAGTTTCTACAAGTCTATGTGTAATTTTGAATAAGCATAGAATTAAGTGCAAATTGGATAGAAACACCTCATCATAGCATATGACAAGAAGATTTGACAACATTAAAATACCCCTATATAATGGTCAAAGTGTTTATGAGTTAGAAAATTGTTGAATTTGTATAAATGTTATACTCTAAGTTTAAAATTTCCAGAAGTTTCTATGAGTCTAGGTGTAATTTTGAAAAAACATAGAATTAGGTGCAAATTGGATAGAAATGAAGTTTCTATGAGTCTGGGTGTAATTTTGAATAAGCATAGAATTAGGTGCAAATTGGATAGAAACACCTCATCATAGCATATGACGGGAAGATTTGACAACATTAAAATACCCCTATATAATGGTCAAAGTGTTTATGAGTTAGATAATTGTTGAATTTGTATAAATGTTATACTCTAAGTTTAAAATTTCTAGAAGTTTCTATGAGTCTAGGTGTAATTTTGAAAAATCATAGAATTAGGTGTAAATTGGATAGAAATGAAGTTTCTATGAGTGTAGGTGTAATTTTGAATAAGCATAGAATTAGGTGCAAATTGGATAGAAACACCTCATCATAGCATATGACAGGAAGATTTGACAACATTAAAATACCCCTATATAATGGTCAAAGTGTTTGAGTTAGAAAATTGTTGAATTTGTATAAATGTTATACTCTAAGTTTGAAATTTCCATAAGTTTCTATGAGTCTAGGTGTAATTTTGAAATTGGATAGAAACACCTCATCATAGCATATGACAGGAAGATTTGACAACATTAAAATACCCCTATATAATGGTCAAAATGTTTATGAGTTAGAAAATTGTTGAATTTGTTTAAATGTTATACTCTAAATTTAAAATTTCCAGAAGTTTCTATGAGTCTGTGTGTAATTTTGAATAAGCATAGAATTAGGTGCAATTTGGATAGAAACACCTCATCATAACATATGACATGAAGATTTGACAACATTAAAATACCCCTTCAAATAACAATTAATCAAACATTAATTCTATATTATTATTTTAACACTATTTTAAACCTTACAAAAACATTTTCAGCTCCATTTAAGCTCGCCATATTATCGCCATACAAGATGGATGAACATAAATGCCAATGAATATGATTTCAAAATATGACGGGAAGATTTGACAACATAAAAATAGCCCTTCATACCATGAGAGTTGATCAAACATTAATTCTACATTATTTTGTTAACACTATTTATTATGTTAACAATATTTTAAACCTTCCCGTCCCTCATGTAGTCGCTCCAATTACCGTTACCGTTACTCTTCCTAACACGGTTGATAAGAATTTGCTTAAATAAAATATTCACCACCATTTCTATAATATGGTGTAAAATTATGGATAACTATTTGATGCATATTTTAGAGAGGAATTTTAACATTAATTACTTCCCTTCATTA
>JASDQU010369267.1:0-10108 GCA_032191745.1 Picea mariana
ATTTGGGTTTCCATGTAAAACATTGGTGTACTGTGTATGTGTGTGATTGTTTATTTATTACTGCTCATTATTGGATAATAATTCTACATTGATATACCATTTGAAGAAAAGGGATTATAATTATACTATTACTGATTCACCCCCCCTCTCAGTAATCCAACACCTATAGAGAAGACTGCGAACTCCTTGTGACCTAGCTATGATGCAACCTGCGAGAATCAGGCATTCGCACACCCTAGCTATAATGCAGCCTACAAACTTCCTTTTTTATAGGGTCTTTACAAAGGAAAATGCAACTTCTTTTCTCAGGAAAAGTTCTTCTCCCTTCCTTCTTCAGGAACTCGGGCCATTGATCCCTCAGAAGGCAACAGATAGGTTTACGTCATTAACGGTCATAGGGATGACGAAAATAATGTGTAACATCCATGAGCTTTTGGAGATCTTGTTTTAAAGATTTCCTTCTTTACCTCGACTTATTTCTGCAAAATATCCTCTACTACCTATGCATCAGGGTCGTGATCTTATCCTCACTGTATTTTACATATTTATTCATCGTTCCTTGTGCAACTGCAAATTTCCCTATGGTCATGAGTGTTTCATCCTATAGGGGTATCACTCATTGTGTGAGAGTCTTCTTCTCTTCCTTTAGTTTTTCTATCTCGTTGTATGACTGTTTTTTCACCGGGATGACCATTATGTGCTTAGATGGTGGCAACGTGCTTATATTCTCTATGGACTTATGTACCTCGTCCTATGCATTCCTTAATATTTCCTCAATGGCCTTCATCGTTGGATCCTCCGTCCAATTTGTCCAAATATGCATGCTTTATTGGCATAACTTTGCACACTCCTCATATAGATTATTAATTCTTGCTACTAAGGTTATGGTTGTTCTTTCTCTTTTCTCTTTCTCCTCAAGTGGTGTTCCTAGTGTAGTGCATGCTTCAAACTCTCTGATTCTGGTGTGGAAGCCTTGAATGACTTCACTAATTTCACTTATATGGTTTCTGTATGGCTTGTTGTATCCTCTATGTCTATTTCTCGACCTTGTCCTTCTCCTTCAATATCCTCTATGCCTTTTTCTCGGCCTTGTCCTTCCCCTGCACAATTGTCGTATAATCCTTCTACAATTATGAACTATCTACCATTACCTTAGCCAAGTCCTTTGAAATTGACTCTTCATGGAACTTTATTTCCTACACAATACCTATTTGTAAGCCTTGTACTAGTGCTCCTATGGGAATCTATGAAACGACTAAGTCCAAGTGACTTAGTACTTGTGCCTGCTCCTGCATCTCGAGCATGGGGAACTTAATTGCATATGGTGATGTATTCAAAAATGTGTCCATTGTTTCTATCTCTAAAAAGTAAGAAGTGGTGGCCTCTGCTTCCCCAATCATTCTTGTTGTTGGTCTTTCACTAGATCTTCACTCTCCTGCTCTCCTTACTTCCTCCTAGAGTTGTTGCAATGTTATTAACTTTTCCTGCACCTTCTGGTGTATTTATTCTTGTTTTTGCAACATTTTTTGAGATTCCTCTTCTATGACATCCCTCACTTGGTATCTAATCTTGTTGATATCATCATCTAAGAAAGTGTAGGTAGTTGGTTCTTTATGGACTTTCATCTTATTCCGTGCAAATGTTTTTTTACCCTTATCCTAGTCTTTCCTCTTGTCCCTTTCTTCTGGTACTGTCATCTACGCATTCCCTGTGTCATTTCCTTTTCCATTTCCTTGACCATTTCCTTAGTCTTATTTTTCATTGTCAAGGTGCTCCGTATCAGTTTCGTTCGTAGGAACCTTCTATTTTGGGTCCCAATCTTGCATAATCAGTTGGATGTCTTCCTCTATGATTTTTTACTTTGTCTGGACCCATTCCTCTCTTAGTTATTTCTTTACTTTTATGTATATGTGCTGACAGTTTTCCCAGAATCATGCAATCAATGCATACACCTTTACAAGTTGTGGAGAAATTCATGGTGTAGTCTGGATACATCTCCTAGTCCTTTCATTTTTATAGAAAAAACTCGATGTTGGTGTCTACATGTCTTCTCTTTTTATTCATGTACCATAAGTTCCTATACTTGGTGGCCAAGAATAGTTTACCTCTTATACCCAGAAAGTGCACATGCTCTGGCTCATTCCATGTTGTGAACACAATCAAAATTAACAAATAGGAATAGTGGAATTCCATGCCTATGTAATGTGCCTTCATGCAATCGATAAAGAACTGGTTAAGTAGAAATGGTTCCCAGCTCATTAATACCCATTCTACACACTTCTTAGCTGAAGCTATAATAATTGCAGGCACTTTGTCTTTCTTGCACTTCCTCGGAAATTTGCACACCAATGCTTCTGTGACAATTCTTATTGTTGGGTCACAGATACTTGGTACATCCAACCTTTGCACCCCTCTAACTGTGTGAAAAGTATCCCTCATGGACTCTGACATGGTATTGACATGATTTTTTCCTCCAAACAATAAGGTGGTATCTTCCCCCTATGATGGTAAACCTATGATTTGGGAAATGATGTTTGTGTCTATAGAAATTGACCTGTCCATCCATAAGTAATCGCCATGAACATAGGTTAACAACATATTGACACACACATTCACCTATTGACTTCTTCAAAGTGTGGAATGTCAAATATATTTAGTATTCCATCTTGTTCCAACCGTCTGGCCCATACCTTTGATACAAGTATAGTCTGGTTCATCATTGGGTCTTGTTGGCACAAGGGTAGACCCAGGGTTCAATGCTTCAACAAAGCACCAACAAAACCCTAACTACTGGCCCTTTCAACAAAAACTGTGAAGTAGATGAAGTCTCACCCGAGGTAGAGGCAAGGGGGGTTGTAGGACTCAGGTTTCTACAACCAACAGATACGTGATTACACCACTTAACAGAGCACTTAGCCAATAATATACATTAGATTATGGTTCTCATTTACATTGCAGACTAACCCTTATTAGATATCAACGTAGTAACAATCAAGATCTAACACTTCCAATCACTTATCACATAGGATTAGCTCATATCTAGCATTCATTTACACCATTAACCACTAAGCTACAACATCATATGTATTCATTATTGATAACAACAACAACAATAAGAAAATAACCACATAAACAACATCACACAAAGCACATCAAGACACAGGATATACTTGGTTCACCCCAGTGTGGGGCTACGTCCACCAACTTATTCTTCTTCTCTATTAGTCTTTCAATCTTCTTACATTCATCCACTCCTGTGCACAAAGACACAGAGCCAAACTCTGCAAAGGACAAGAGATCTGTGACCTACGCACCAGATACTCCTTCCCAAAACCAGGTCAAGGCATAGAGCCAACTCCTTAGTGGCACAGAGCACTTACATACAACGTTTTTGCACAAAGCTCTACAAGCCCTAACACATTATTGCACTAAGATTCGACTGGTAACTACTTTTACATCGCTTAGCTACTACTTATTTATACAATTACAACAATGCCTAATCATGAGTAAACCCATGGGCTGACATCCCAAAACCCTAATACAAAATCCCTAATGAACCCCTTGTTGGGTCCACAAAACAAGTGAGATCTCACAAATAACAATGACCAATGTTTGTCGACCCTCTATGAATTTTGTAGTGCTTCCCCAGTTGTTTGCCTCCCTTAACGCCTAAATTGACTATCAAATCCACTAGTTGTGTAAGCAATGTCTGGTTTAACACTGCATTAATTCCAATTCCTTTGCTAGATTTATGCCTCAATTTTCTAGGCTATCACAATCTCTCTCAGATTTTTTCCATTTATGATGACGTGTCTCTGTGCTATGTTGTCATTACATCTTTTGAACCATCATTTACTCTCTTTAATATCGTTTAATGGTCTTTATCCATCCTCATCCATGCATTTTTTTATGGCTTACCCATTCGCTTACTGCACAAATTTCATTTATGCACATAATTTACTTTCTTGGTATGGTTTGATCCATATGCGTGTCACTCACTTCTTCTGTGCACTTACTCTTGTTGTAACTTACTTATTTTTTTTCTTGTTTTTCCTCTATTTTTCTTTTTCTTTTTTCCCTTTTTCTTTTTCCACCTATAATACACTACTATATTACAAAAGTTCTTTCGCAGTTCAGACTAGAGCACAGACAATCGGTCATCCCTATAAAGTTTCAGTCGACTCCCATTCACCATTCCCCCCGGGACTTCTCCCTTCAACGTTTCCAACTACGCAACAATTTCCTCTTTCACACACTTAATGATGTATGGACCTAACCAATGCATTCAAAACTTTCCCGGATTCTACATAAACTTGTTTTCATATAAAAATACTAAGTATCCCACTTGGAATCTTTTCTTCTTAATATTCCTATCATTCCATGATTTTTCTCTTTCCTTCTAGACTTGTTGATGGGATTCTTATGACCAATCGGTGTTCCTCAAGCTGTAAAAAATGTGACAATCTTTCCTCTTATGTGCTAGAGTACTAAATATTTATAGTCACTACAATGTGCATGCTTGTTGGCACATGGGAAAACCCAGGGTTCAACACTTCAAAATCACACCAACAAAACCCTAACTACCGTCCCTTTCGGAAACACCTGCGAAGAAGATGAAGTCTCACCCGAGGTAGAGGCAGGGAGGGTTGTAGGACTCAAGTGTCTACAACCTAGCTGGGACATAGATCTATGATCACAATACTTAATAGAGAACTTAGCAATTAACATTCATTAGTCTTTGACCCTTACTCACATCGCAAGTAAAACCCTAATTACAGAACAACGCAATATTCATCAAGATCTAAGCACATCTAACCATTTAGCACATAACATCAAAATAGATATAACCTTCATTCATATTGTTAAGAAATAAGATACTATATCAGATGCGTCTAATATACATAAATACTATGACACTAAGCATAAATCACATTGATAACATATCAACCATATCGCACAAAGAAACCACAACACAGGATATACGTGGTTCACCCCAGTGTGGGGCTACATCCACCAACTCTTCTCTCATTTATTAGGCTCTTCTAATATTCTTACATGCACCAAGCCACAAAGATAACTTCGCATAGGATAGGTGATCTGTGCACACCTCTCCAAATCCTCCTTCCCTGAGTTAGGTCACAACACAAAGCCTCTTACAATCACTTGCACTTAGCTCTGCAAGTCTTAACACATAGTAAGAACAAAGATGATTAAAAATACTTGCACTAAGCCACATACATCTGCTACTACTACATATTACATTGATTATCTCCCTATTTTTACATTACAAAAGAGGCCTAAGCAAGGGTAAACCCATGGGCCAACATCCCATACCCGTTACATAAACCCTAAACCCAAAAAAGTCTGTAAAAGGGGGCGAGATCCCATTATCTCCACTTCGCCTAGGCGCTCCATCTTTGACCAGCCTGTCGAATTCCCAAAAGTGGTCAAACACGACCAAGGTTCTACAAAACTTGGTCAAGGGGCCAATAGGCCCCCAACACTCACATGTCACTCGTCCTGATTCACTCTGATCTGGGAAATTCTTCTTCGAAGGCCTCGATCTTGGCTCAAAATTCCTTGACTTGCTACTTCACCAGAGCCTCCTACTCGACGAAGTCCTGAATGACTGTCTCGATGAAAGGTCCTTCCAAGTGGTGTTCCAATGTGGTGACCACTTGTTCTAGTTGATAGTACCTAGATTTGTGGTAGTCAAAATCCACGTATTGATACTGGAAGTTCCCATAGAATCTCATTTATTTTTATCATTCATATGTTATTTTGAACTCCCATGCCAAATTTATAAATCTTCAGGGCTTTCCCATTGTCACAACCTTAATATTTCCCATCAAGTATTGACCATATTTAATGGATCATCCTTTTTCTTTTCCCTCTAACCCACAAAAATAAAAAGAACCTTTTTCATTAGTCTCCCTAAATCTTTTTTTTCTTATGCTCAAAATAAAAATATACTTTTTATATTTTTATTGCCTTTTACCAAAAAGAATCTATTTGCCTTTTATCGAAAAAGGTGGTGTGTTATTTAAGTGGCCTAAGTCGAGCTTATCAACTTCTAATACTAATCCTAAGTCAAATTACATATCGAGCTAATCTATATGACAAAGACCATATTCAACACATAAACCAAAACACTCCCAATGAAAGATGTCAGGTGTCAAATGATTGTGCATGTGTTGAAGAACTAAATGTAGCCATGATATATATGATGGTGTTCCCAATTTATTTCTTGTTCCACCATTTTCATGCATGGATGTGTAGAAGGGAGTGCACTACGAATTTCACAGTACACTGCCAAATCTCCTGGGCGCTACGAATTTCACGGTGCATTGCCAAATCTCCTGGGCACTACGAACTTTCCTGTGCGCTGCCAAATCTCATGGGTGCTACAAACTCTCCTATGCACTACCAAATCTCCTGAACATTAAACAAAGATAGGCGCTATCGAATTTCTGGCAAAGACTGAATATTGCACAAAGAACACGAAGGCTTGTCGCTACCAAATGATGCTACCAACAAGCGCCTGGATTTAAGGAGTTTGACTTATCATTTTTGTTAGTGGATGATGACGTGGAAAATGTCTGAGATAATAGCTAGAAACATGATGCTTGCTTACAACCTCTACAAGACACTTGGCATGCAAAAGGATGCGCATCAAGGGAGGAAGTGTCATTTAAGTATTGTTGGATCGGTTGCTAGCATGTTTCCTTTTTTATAACAGTTTGTTAATAGCTGCTAGCACAGGTGTTCAATTAATAACTTTTGTTGGAGGATCTGATGGGAAGAAGAGCCAGCTTGCACCTCTAGCTGTTGTCTTTCCTTTTTATTATAAATCAATTTTCCAATTGAGAGAACGGGGCAGAGCAGTCTTTTTAGACTGTAGTTTGAGAATCAGATTGAAAAGACCCGAGAGGTCTATTGTAAAATTCTTGAGAAATGACAATTAGCTACAGTGGAATGAAAATTTGATTTTCACCTCAAAGACTTATCTTAGTTTTGTATTCAAAGATATTAGCTGACGATTAAGACTTTTAGATCATTTTGTCTTTTTTCTTTATGTTTTATCATACTTCTTCGATTTTCTTCCAATTAGATGTGTTCTGTTTATATAAGGATTATATGGATAGATCTTGTGCTGAGGAGATTGTAGTTGTAACACCTTGTTTCCCCTAGTTTGTAAAAAAATAACTGGACTAGCCAGAACTATGGCAACCTCATGAATGTGAATATGTGATGTGAATGGACCTTATGGAAAAGGTCAATGAATGTGAATAACATTATGAATTTATATTGCAGGACTATTGAGAGGGGATGTGCTGAAAAGAGACCACGATGGTGGTGGAAGGCACCTGGAAAGGTGGCATTAACTTCCACTGAGAATTAATACCATATTTGGAATTCACTGGCCTGGAGAACCAAAAGCGGCTCACTGGCCCTCAATCAAATGTCTCGTAGCCTGGTAGGTTGACGGCTCCTCAGGAATTAATGAGGGATGGGGAGGTGAACCACCCATCCGTAGAGCCATCATGACTGACTAGTGTGAGGGAAATCGCCCCACACGCAACCTCGCAAGAGGATAAGGCGTGGGGTAGAAGCAATTGGGGGCAAATGCGAGGGGAGGAGAACTCTGGCAATATGTAGAGTGAGTGATAGCAGAGAGGAAGGAGAGTAACCTTCGCTCCTGGTCACTGGCAGACAGAGACGCAGTCTCACGGCATCGTGGTCTCATTTCGGGGGTGGCTAGTGGTAAATCCGCTGGGAGTCGCTGAGCCTACGGTTGGGTGCAAACGAGCACCCCTCTCAGCAGTTGCTTGACCCCTGGTGTTATTTCTGATAAGTTTTTTGCCTTTGGCATCTTGAAGCATATGTATTCTGATAATTATTCTCATAAGTTGTGAAACTGTGAATGATTTCATTATAGGAATGTCTGTATGGTGTTTTGATTAGTACTAGTAGTTGTATATTTGTATGGAAAGACTATATATGGCATATGTTCTCATGAATTGTTATTTACATGCGTACTGATCTAATTCAGACTTCATGTCTGGTTCTTGGGAGGACGATACCCTTATCAGTCTCAGATAGTACTCTAGGTGAACCTCCCCATAGAGACACCCTCCTTGAAAATTCCATCAAGAACTGGGAAAGAGAACGTGAAGGCGTAAGCCCTTAGTAACCCTGCACGAGGAGGAATGATCCTCTTGAAAACTTGAGATGACAGCAAAAGGATGAAGTATTGAATCGACGGATGAGATCCCGTCGAGAGATCTGTGGTCACTCACGACCGTCAAATCGGAAGAAGAAGCCGGAAGGTGAAGTACCTTAACCATAAATAGGTGTTGATCGACAGACGAGACTCCGTCGGGAAATCTATGGTCATACCTGACCGTTATATTGGTAAGAGAAAGTAGGGTGTTAAATGCCTTACCATTTGATTTTATTGTGTCCTCGTGGGTAGCAAAGAAATCGGGATCGTAGATCTCCAGGGTCCATGGGAGTATCTGGACTGTTGATTTTTCCATGTCCAGGGAGTCGTGGAAGAGTGCACGGGTAGGAAATAGTATGAACCGTCAGATCTCGGCTGGAAAACACGACAACCATTAGATCTATCAGGAGTTACCCGAGGGTTAAGACCCCAGTACATAGGGGCAAAAGCCCCAAGATAGATCTCACTCGTCTGAATGATGGAGGCCATGTGTCACGAGATCTCCCATTTCAGGAAATTGGGAATCACGAATTCGGGAATCCTAATGACGAGAGTTCAGGATTTTCCATGGTGAAAACACCAAGATAGATTTGAGCCGTTCGACTGATGGAGGCCACGTGTCGAGAGATTACCCATTTCAAGAAATCAGGAATCACGAGATCGGGAGTCCTGGCAACAAGGGATCGGGACTTTCCATGGTGGAAACCCTGGAGCAGTCGTAGACCGTTCAATTTGAGGAGGCGACGTGTCAAGAGATTACCCATTTTGGGAAATTGGGGATTAGGGATTCGAGAGTTCCATTGACAAAAACTCGGGCTCTCGCCTTGATAAATCCCGACCCATAATGTCGATATGTTAGCATCTGGCTAAGTCCTGATGAACGGACGAGATTCCTTTGGGGAATCTCAGGGTCTGTAACGACCGTCCGATGTGAGGAAGAGACATCAACTTTAAGTCAGGGCGTGAAGACGCCTTAGGATAAGTAGCGAGCAGATCTGGACGACCAGAGTTCACTCGCCTAGATCTACGGCTGAGGTTTTATTCTGGAGCCCTCTGGTTGTTCTGCCTTTAGTGATGGGGGGGGAAGTCCGGAATCGGGCGTGCAACTCTCAAACGGTTGAGATTAATTCACCTTTATCAACGATGCCCAGGTGAATTTCGGACCCCCCTTTCCANCCCCCTCCTATCCTGTTGACTACCATGTCGCATTTTCCCCTCTACCACCTGTACTCCACTTAACCGTGTGATGGGGCCTGTTCTCATTGGCTATTCTCTATCCCTGTTAGGATTTGTCCCTGTTGGCCATTCGCTAACCCGGTGGGGATTCATCCTTGTTGGCCACTCGCTAGCCCTGTCGGGGTTCGACGGTTGCAAAGTCGAACGATTCGACATTACGATAGTACTGAGGCGCAAAATACCAAGAGGAACTGTGTTTATTTGAACTGTGATTATGACCCACGACCACATGGGAATGGGGAGAGAGGAAGAGCTAGCTTGTGCTAGGCCTCCGTAGGTAATTCAGGGGCTCTGATTCAGCAGAAGACCATAAAAATCTGATTGAGGTAGTGGGTATGTGTCAAAGTGGTATCAGAGCATGGTTACAACACTTGGCCTGCTTGGGGCTCAGGCACGAGCCGTGTAAGAAGACATTGTCATCTGCGTTTTCTCCTTAAGAAGAAGGATTGCAAGATGAAACTGACTAACAACCAGCGTTTGTCTTTTTTTCCAAGCGGACGATCAGCCGCGGGAATTTATAGACACGGAAAATGGTGACTCACCAAGAGATGGGAGAAGGCTCCCACAATAGAGATGAAGAGTCTGATGAAAGAAGAGCAATAGAAACCCCTCCAGATCTAGCCGAAACTGTGAGGAGTCTCATGGTTG
>JASDQU010369268.1:0-11447 GCA_032191745.1 Picea mariana
TAGAGATATCTGATATTGACAATCCAAAAGAAGCGCACAATACACCTAGACCGAGCAAGACCAAGAGAAATGAAGAATCTCAAGATGTAAGAAGTACCTTGGCGAAGACTACTTCTATCTCACCTGAGAAAGGAGGTGATGACAGAGAGATAGATGGAGTAGAAGTTGAACAGAAGAAAAGAGAGGTTACACTGCCTAGAGAGAAGGAGAACCCCTCGAAGAAAAGGAAGTTTTCCCCTCCGAAAACTTCTTCAAGGAAGAAATCAAAAGCAATCAGGACCAAATTTGAGACCACCCTCACCTCAGACGACTTTGAATTCATCATCGTAGCATTGAATGATGCTTCGCTAGTTATAGCAAAGAAGCAAGAAGCTAAGAAGGAGGAGGTGTTCAATTGGATCAAGGTTGAACTTCAAGGAGTGCAGTAGGAACTACAGTCCAGCCGCATAGTTTCCACTGTGCCTCTGCCATCGGAACCACTAGAACTGGGATATGAGCCATCTCAACTCCACCGGATCACTGATATAGTTGAAGCTCGCCTTCAATGAGCATAGGAGGAGACAGCACAAGCCACCCTAGCTTTAGAACAAGTACGAGGAGTCCTTCAATATAAATGCAGTATTGCAGAACGAGAGAATCTTTCTCTCCAAGTAAAATCCAATGAATAAAAATCCCAACTTCATAAAGAAAAGGAACAGTTTCTCACAGAGCAACTCGAAGTTAAGGAAATCATCAACAGAGCACTTAACTCTGTGATAGTTGTCGAAGTAAAGTCCAAAGAGAGAGTTCCACAGCAGGTGGAATAACTTGAAGAGGTAATCCAGCAGCTCCAAATTCAGAAACAGTTTCAAATTTTTTCTTCCTTAAAGATCCAAATTCAGTTAAGTAATATAAATGGTCACATTTCTCACCCCGTTGTCTTAAGAAATAAGTTTCTAAATCATAATATGATGTTATCGAATTTGCAGGAATTCCCCTAAACCAATTTCTAACTTGTCCCTCAAATTTGTGTACTAATAATTTCATGTAAACATCTTCATGTTCAATACCAAAAATATCATCAAATTGATCAAAAAATGCTATGTGTTATGTGGTTGTTAAATCCCCTTCTCCCATGAATTTAGGTAGGATTTTCATATAATTCTTAGGTAAACTATGTAGAACAATAGGAAGGGATAAGGAGGCATATCTTGTAGCGACTTTGGCAAAAATCCTCAAAGGAGGTGGAGGTGGATTTATATTTCCACCACCTCTTGCACCTCCAGCACCAGCCATTGAAAGTTTTGGACAAGAGATATTAGGTTTGTAATGTATATTATACAGGATTTTAAAACATTATTGTACTATATCTTTAATTGCTTCAAGAAGGTGAGAGAAGAGGTTTGCTACATAATCAAAAGGTGACAGATCTCATAAGAGGGATGTAAAATAAAAATCAGATGGGAAATGGGAACTTGAAATTGGTCCTTTAGATTGACTAGATGGGTAGATGGGGGAAGTGATAAGAAATGAACCTGAGTGTAAAGGGTGATCTTCAGGATTTTCAGAGAAACAAACTTTTACTTTAGGAAGACTAAGGATAGGTCGCGTATATACGACTTTAAGAGTTGAAGAATATTATTTACCCACACTGGTAAAAGTGTTTATCAAAGAGAAAGGGGTATTCTAGAAATTTTCTTCCTTTAGATCATACAAATTTACTTCGGGAATTACCTCCTCCAGATTTTCTAATTTAATTTCGGGATTACTAGTTGAGGCTTCTGCGGAATGTGGTTTATTTTGATGTTTTTATTTAGAACTAAGTAAAATTACTTCTTTCGATGGAATCTTAACATTAACTTGAGTAACCTTAGGTTGATATACCTTGCCTATAGATGCAAACGTCTTCTTTACATATCCTTTGGTTTTCAACAGTTTTTTGTGATCTAAAACTGGCGTAGTCTTCTTATCGTTTGGGTTTTTTTTGATATTCTTTCATCTGAATTCCAGTTTTTCCAAAATGTAGACGTCAGGTGAAAACTGAAAATGAGCCTTATTCTTGTGTTCAATTCTTGTTCACCATAAAAATCAAAACTTAAACTTTGTCATATTCCTAGGGAAAATAATTATGTTTCTTCATCCTTGACAACGACACCAAAAATATGTTGTTCCTAAAATTTACTCTAGGCTCATAGAATAATGTTAGGCATCCAAAATTTAAGAGAATTGATCTTTATAGTGATTTTCTACCTTCATTTTTAAGATGAAACTTCAAATGAGTTTAATGATTAGAAAACACAGAGGCGATATCTCTTTCTTTGAGTCTTTTATAAATATTGAGTATATGAAAAGTGGAATTGACTAACAAAAACTGTGAAAATGAGGTAAGGTATCCAATACTGATAAATCTTACCTTATCCACATTGGAATAGTTATGTAGGATGAGACTTCTAAAGACAAATGTAAGTGAGGATATTCACATAGATACAGGTCTTGTTTTACTCACATTATAAATAGAGAAAACATTGTAGCTGAACAAACTTTTGATTATATGGACCACAGTAGATGTGTTACTAAGTTGTATTCTTTCAATCTTTAAGAGTCATAGAGTAAAGAAAATAAGATTTATGAAATGAAAACACATAGAAAACACATAACTCAAGGAAATGAAATGTAGAATCTTTGTCTTCTCTTTCAAATTGATATCAAGAAAGTTCTTTTTTACATTCGGACAACAAAAGACGTAAATACATATTTAATTTGCTTATTTATACAAAAATTGTCTTAACCAAAAGTGGACAAACATTCCACCTTCTTAGTTCTAAAAATAGAATACAATCAAAACTAAAAGATATAACAAATATATTAAGAATCCAMTGAGATTTCTTTGTCTTGCTGGAAATTTATTCACCCTCTATTTTCTCATGGATGTASTTGGATTTTTCTGATCCTATTATTTAGAATGTAGATCCAATAATGCAATAAAAAACTTGGAAGGTTTGATATTTTCATTTAATTCAAATGAAAAATCCATTTTATGCACCAATGGTAGATTTTATTGARTTTTAACAACTGCATGTTGTGTGATCCAGCCTAGCTGCATAAAGAAAAGGAACAGTTGCTCGCAGAGCAACTCAAAGATAAGGAAATGGTCAATAGATCACTTCACTCAGTGACAATTGTCGAAGTAAAGGTCGAAGAGAGATTTCCACAATAGGTGGCACAACTTGAAGAGGTAATCCAACAGCTCCAACAATGCATAACAGACTTGGAGCTCTACACTGATGCCCGAGACCCCTCAAGATGTAAGAGACCTAAGGGAAGCAACTGCCTGCAATGCAATTGATAGATTAAAAGATATTGCCTTGGAATGCAAGCAGCTGAGTAACTGCAGTGCCCAGACGTATGAAATCTTCACTGAGAACCCAGAGTTACAGACACTCAAGTCATAGCTCTAGGAAGTGAAGAAGCATGCAGATACACTACAGGCACAACGGAAGGCCCTATCGGATGTAGAAAGAATGAAGAGGTCTCAAGAATAATGCACAACCCAGTATTAGATCCATATGCTTCAAAGAAAAGTGATGGAAGTCACTCAACAGCTTCAACCTATGCAAGATAACGCATGCCTATTGTTTACAGAGGTCAAGAGCCAAGGAGAAGAGTTAGAATAGGTCGTCGTCATAACATAGCAATGGCTAGAAGGGCCAGTGAACGACACAGTAATCCAGGAGTTCACTGAGAAAGAGGTTGTCACATAGCAGCAGGTTGAAGCAGCTCGAGCCAAGCTCGAGGCCTTCGAAGCATAACTAATCAGACCAGAGTGACTCGGGATGAGTCACAGGTGAGTTTTTGGGGCTTGCTGGCCCTTGACCAAGTTTTGGGAGTTTCTTCGTCATGTTGACCTATTTTGGGACTTCGAAAACCTGTCAAACGAGGAGTGAAAGATGAAGTGGAGATCACAGGATCTCGGCCCCCTTTTTGGGTTTTTGGGAATATGTAACGGGAATGGGATGTTGGCCCATGGGTTTACCCATGTTTAGGCCTATTTTTTATTTATAAATAGAAGGATAAGCAATGTAAGAAAGAAGAAGAGAATAATGCATCTATGTGATGTGAATGTATGCTAAGTGCGAGTAGAGTCTATAAGCGCTTTGTGCATTCTGTGTAAGACTTGCAGAGCTGAGTGCAAGTCCTTATGCAAGACTATAGATGGCTTAGTGTTGTAATGCAAGAAAGAAGGATCTATCGAGCTGCGTAGATCTTCTGTCCTGTGCGGAGTAAGGGTTTTGAAGGCTTTGTGCTTGTAACTGATTAACTAAAGACAATAAATAAGAAGAGTTGGTGGATGTAGCCCCAGGGTGGGTGTGAGCCATGTAAACACTATGTTATGTGATTTGTCCTTTGTCTTGATGTGTTTACATGTTAGTTTCTAAGTGCTTTGATATGTTTAGATAGATCTACTTCTGCTTTGTGCTTATGATATGTGAGAATATTAGATCTGATCGAGATAGTCATGCTTAGTGCTTGATATGCTCATTCTGATCCATTTATATGCTAAGTGCTTAAATATTGTAGATTAGTGTGAATGTTGCGAAGCTTTATTTTATCAGTGAAGTGAATAGTGATTATGTATCGAGGGAATGATGGTGCTAAGAGCTGTAATAAGTGTTATAATCACATATATGTGTCCCAGCTAAGGTTGTAGATGCATGAGTCTTGCAACCACCCCTGCCTCTACCTCAGGTGAGACTTCATCTTCTTTGCAGGTGTTGYCGAAAYGACTGGTAGTTAGGGMTTTGTTGGTGCGYTGTTGTAGTGTTGAACCCTGGGTCTGCCCCTGTCCCAACAAGACTTCTGAGTTTTGTAATCCTCGATTTGTTTATCTAGGTTATCTAACAACATTTTTCCCCAATCAAAAGTATATCCCTCAACAACTTCATGAATTATAGGAAACCACTCTATGGTAAAGTGCATAGGRTTTTTCTTTSCAAACATTCTACAAAGAATCATGGTAATGTAAAAAATATGGGAATCACAAGAGGCTATAGAATATATAYCTTAGCTATCAGTTTTGAATTTATTTTGATCTCCCCAMAAGGATTTTACTATATAATGAACAATTMTACCATAKTTTGTGCATTCATTATCCTCAAAATTCATTATAAATGATGCATTGTAAGTTATATTTGGGTTTTGGGGTTAATTTTTACAATACTTGAATTTCTCGGGGTCAAAAAGAGCTGACAATGGTCTTCTGGTGATTGTAGGTGTTTCTCRTCGGGATATCCACATTCTTTAAGGCCCAGTTTATCATATCAATATAAAACATTAATTTCATMYGAGATACAACTCTGTGAAGTTCTGACTTAGCCACTTGACTTATCTTGTCTGAAAATGGCTCATCTCCTTCTCCAGCTGAATCATCGGAACATAGAGAAATTTCCTGCTCTAAAATTTCATAAACCTGCTTCCATGATTTATTGACATTCGTCATTCAAGTGGTAGTATCTGAAATAATGTCCTCATTTGGGTTTGAATCCTCAGTAAATGAATCTTTCTTATTTCCTTCTTTACGCAATGCCATGATTTCCAAATGTTGATGTTAACCCTCCTGTGAAAAGTAAAAATATGTAAGTTCATACGACTAAAAGAAAAGGTTCTGGATGTTAATGGAAAAATTCTATGAAGTTAGAAATATATTTATTCAAATAAATGTTAATAACTAAATATACTCTCATTAATCTATTAGTAGAGTAATCATACCAAATATGTCAAATTTATTACCTGATGATCGCAAGAGTTTCCCAATATTTTACCCTAGCCGCGTTAAATAGACTTTTAATGATCATAATTAAGATAAGGTATTTTGGCAGTTCGAAATTCAGGAGTTTTGAATGTGAAATAACAGATATATCTCGAAGGTCGAATTCATGAAGCAATTAGTCAATCATTAATTATTGTTTTGTTTTAATTGATCATGGCTTAAGGTTACTTTAACTTTAAGTGGTTCGGAACTATGAGACTCTGGAGCTATGGGGTTTTGTGAGTTTGCATTAGCGGAGTGATTATTTACCGTTAATCACACCTACCTAAATCTTCTTATCCCATTAATCTTTACTGATTTATTATGACGAGAATTTGTGCGATTTCACACTTCAGTGATCCAATGCTTGTTTGAATTTGTTCTTGATTGATCTATTGAAGGACAATCTCCTGGAGTGATGTGGCAATAATGATGTCACCATTAATGAAAGGTCATAAAATGTGAGTGACAAGTGTCACTTGAAATCATTCGAATGATGTGACTAAGGTGCCCAAAAATGAGTGTCACGTGTCATCACAAGTAAAGATTGACATGTTCCATATGATGCATCAATTGATTTATTTCAAAACATTTTTTGCGAGAATTCATGTCTTTGGGACTTTGGAGCTTCGCGACCTTGGGATTTTTTAGGGATTTGAACACTTTGAGGTTGAACTCCCAAATCGTGAAGTCTCGAAGTGGACTTTTTACTTCTCTTTTGCTTAAACCTTTCGCAATTCTAGAACTCCTAATTCACGAGAGTCCTTGATCCAGATGACTGTAAATTTTTTTACTAGTTGATATTTGATGTTCCCTGTTAAGATATAACAGAAACATCTTTTATTCTAAAAAAAACTAATATTCCTAAGTTTTCAAATTTTTATTTTGAGAAGACCAAATTAAAGGGACTTCAAAGTTTGATTTTATTTGAAAATTTTTATAGTGTTATAACATAAGGTACATCTAATCAAAGGCCTTATAGACCCTTTTTTAAGAGGCCACCTCCTTTTAAGTCCATAGAACCGCCTCCATCAAATATGAACATCGCCTTAAGAGATGTGGCTTCATATTCCTTATGTACTTATCACCAAGAAAACCACTCTGAAAATAACTATCCTCAATGGATAAATGCCATGAATTTGATGGCCAACCTTTTCTTAGATGGTTGTTCCTTAACTAATCAGGAGAATGACCCAGCATCCAACACTAAAAATGTGAATACAATGAACAACCAAAAGAAACAACTATGGTATCATGGTATATAAATCATATGATTCCTTGAGGTAACCTCAATGAAGAAGAGGAGTCATTTGGTCAAAATTTGATTGTACAAATAAGAATCAAGGATATCATTCTTCAAAACCACCCAATCAGAGCTCAAGATCCTAAAACTCTTGATAAATCAACTCCCTTGACCAAACCATATCTTGTACTCAAATATGTTCCTAAATTTGTAGCACAAGAAGTAGCAAAATTAGAGTACAATGTAGTGGAATATTTAAGGAAAATGAAGGCCAACATCTCTATTATGGATTTCTGCAAGATCCCTCACCAGAAAAATATCTTATTGCAAGCATTAAAGGAAGGAGACAACCGCACAGTAAATCCCAGTCAAAAGATAAACAAATTAACCTCAGGGGAAACTAGAAATTCAAACCTAAACTCTACATCCACGGATAAGAAATCCAAGTCGTCTTTCCCTCATTTCCTTTTAACATTATAAATTTTCAATAGAAAYATGCASAATTTTCTAGTTGACTCTAGGGAATCATCRGATGTCATGCCTTATTATGTACATAAAATGTTGAATGCAACTCCCACCAAAAGTGATACAAACATTATACAATTGGATAAAACTGAGGTCAAATTCATTGGTGAATTGAAGGATGTTATGATTTGAATTTMTTCTACCCCAAAGATTCACCAAGTAATTGATATTATAGTTGTAGATATCTCAGAAGCCTATGGGATTTTTCTTAGCCAAGAATGGTTACACAAATTACAAGGATTTTTAAGAACTGAATGGTCTCACCTATGGTTACCATGGAATGGGCAGCCTAAAAAGATCCAGATTTAATGAGAGAAATACCTGAAACAAACTATCACATATTTGGAGGCTCCCAATGAACCATCTTCAATCGAGTTTCTCATTCTAGGAAATTGCTCCTGTGTTTCATATTTTGGGAATTTCTCACCTTGTATGTCTAAAATCTCATTCACACAAAATTCATAATTGTTGTTGCAAGAAAATAAAACAATAACTAAAAATTAAAGAAAATAAGACCAATGTTTCCCAGTTGATACCTTAGAAATTGAAACAAAAAATTAAAACACAGACATTAAGAAACAAATGCCTAACTTTCCTTACGAAATCTTGACTCTCTTTTTCAATGGGTCCAAATCACAAGAAGGATATGGGGTCGAGTGTATCTTTATTGAACCATATAACAAGAACATATTTTTGTCATGTATTATTGAATTTGAGTGTATCAATAATACCACTATATATGAGGCTTTGGTCCAAAGACTTAAAATATCCATTGACCTGAACATCAAAGAACTTGTTGTCTTCAGAGATTCAAATATAATTGTTAAGCAATTCAAAATTTTCATACATTATAATTCACCACATCAAATAAAATATTATAAAGAAGTGCATAGACTAATGGATAATTTTCTAGCATTTAACATCATGATCATTCCCCAGTCTAATAAATTACTTGTTGATTCCCTTTCCACATAAGCCTCAGGGTTGTCTCCTCTTGAATACTATGAGGCATCTAGGTTCACTATAGAGCTATTATACAAACCATCAATCCTTGATAACATTACTAATTGGAGAGTATTTGAGGGAGATGAGTAGATAATAACCTTTTTTTAATAATGAAGAKAWYTTTAGAGACCTATCCATTGATGATGAGAAGTTTCGGGGAATTATTATTGAACAAGAAAACAAAGAGTTTGAAACCAAAGACGACAATGGTACATAAAAKCTTAAATTTCACACAATGCCKAAGGGAGTGGTCAACTCAGAAAACCTTTTTGATCTGCAAGAGAAGTTCAAAGGCCCTAAAAATGTGAAAACTGGAAGTTCTAGTCTCGCTTACAAAATTATAATCCTAGGGATTGTTGAGAACCCTAAGAATGTTAATCTTGGAAAATCGGTATCTCTTGATTGAAAGAGAGCCTACCTCAAACTATTTAAAGAATACCAATATATTTTTGCATGGTCATATCAAGATATAAAAAATTATGACATGTAGATCATCCAACACACCATTCCACTTAGGAAAGATGTTAAACCTTTTTAGTAGAAACTACGGAAGTTGCACCCATCTCTTGATCCTTTGATGCAGAAAGAGCTCAAAAAATTGTTGTATTCTAAGATTATCTTCTAGGTGATACATTCTTATTTTGTTAGGGACCTAACCTCCCTAACCCCTCACATAGGTAGAATAATATATTTTCTATGTAATAAAGACCGACATTAGTTTATAAGGCCTATTGAATCATGTGAACAAGTCTAATGTAAGAAGACTTAATAGAAACTTTTGCTTCTAGAAAGATCATTCTCTAGAACGTTCTTTAGAAGATTGAATTAGTATAAATAGGAGTATAAGGCATGAGAAAGAATTGTCTTAAGAATTATTGTAGTAGATATCTACTCTACTAGAGGATTACCCCTCGAAAAGGCAAGTGAACATTACTTTCATTCCATAAATGTATTATTGTTGGTATTGTTATTCTCATTATTTTTTTGTTTCGTTGTTATTTGCTACTATATTTTTGTTTCTTCTCATTATAATATATATGGTACCTTACAAGTGGTATCAAATCTCTTTCCTCTACGGAAACTGAGGGAAGTTTTTCTAGGGTAGAGACATGTACTATCAGTGTTTTTAAAGCATAGATATATGTAATCCAGTGGGTAAAATTGTGGTGGGGAAGACTACACATAGGAAATATAGATGGTTTCATGGGGTTACATAGAAACAAATATTTTACCTTATTGGAAACCTATGTAACCCCTATTGGTACCCTTCGATTAGTACCGCATCAGATAAAATTTGTACATAGAAATCACTCCCACATACCATCAGGTATATCAGGAGTCCCCTAGGTCTCCTGAAACCATCCCTAGATGAGTCGGTTGACCTCCTGACTGCTATAGTGACACCGAGAACAACACTTGAGAAGATACTCTCTAGTACTTGGGCAATCGGGTAGTACGACTAAGGGTATGATCGAGCCTCTTTATTTGGTTCCCTGAGATATTGGGTACAATAATATTGTTTGACTCCACATGTATGTTAGAGAGATATAGCATAGCGAAAACCCTTTTTTTGTAGGAACCCTAAAAAACCTAACCCTTGGGAAATGCATAGAAGATAAAAGGAACAAATGAGATCTATTGTCACGTAACCCTACCTCCTGCATTCTAGTTGTGAATTTCCTACAATTTTTTTCTTGTTAAAAAGTCGGATGCTTCGTTACTACAATATTATTCAAGCCAAAATATAACTCTAGAGGGGTAAAAAAAAAAGAGTATAGTGGTCCCACTAGCACCCTTATTCAGGACCTATCCCATTGGATTCCTCTCTTCTCCCTAATCATCATCGTACCTATCATTTTGAAGACTTATTTTTCCTGTGGACCTGACCCTCTTCCTGACACCCTTATTTAAGACCTATCCCATTATATTCACATTTTCTCCTTGATTGCAGTGGTATCTATCATTTGTCAAACTTTATTTTCCGTGGACCCACCCACCCTTTTCAGAACCCTTATCTCCCACTTATTTCATTTGATTCCTATATTTTCACCGATTGTAGTGGTACCCTTCACTACTAATCCCTTTCTTTGTGGACCCACCTGCCCCATTCCTATGTTTCCATTTCACCATGGCACACACTCAAAACCAATAACTTGAAACCTACCTTAATTCCACTATATATGGGAAAATGGAAGACATGAAACATGACATGAAGAAAGACATGGAAGACATCGAATAGTCCATTAAGAAGGACATCATTGACCACATTGACAACCATATTGAATCCTTTGCTACCCATCTCTTTGAAAAACTAAATATTCCCAGAGGCCTTACCTCATCAGAACCACCTTTTAACCCAGAAGGTGTTTCTTCCTCCAATTCCTAGATATTTCAATGAAATCCCTTTCATCGTGATCTTGTTGGATTACTTAGAGGGGGGGTGAATCAATAGTAACGTATTTATAATAATTTTTCTTCAAATGTTATATCAATGTAGAATTATTATCCAATAATGAGCAATAATAAATAAACAATCATACACATACACAGTACACCAGTGTTTTACGTGGAAACCCAAATCAGGAGAAAACCATAGAATGTTTTTTTCTTATATGTCTTGAAGAATTACATTCATTGGAAGCACCAACTTCCTTTGTTTTCCAGTTGCAACTAGAAGGAGACTCCAACACCCTAGTTTCTCAGGCTACAACCTGAGGGAAGCTCCAACTCCCCAAATCTCTGGCTACAACCAGAAGGAGGCTACAACCCCCAATGTTCTCCGGCTACAACCGGAAGGTGGCTACAACCACCTGTCATTGCCCCATCCTTCCACCCTGAAGTAGAAGTAGAATGATGGAACCACTGTCACACTATCACTGTGAGATATAC
>JASDQU010369270.1:0-11385 GCA_032191745.1 Picea mariana
TGCCCAAAACTTGTGAGTTTACTCTTATCCGAAAATCCATTATCTTGTAATGTTCCTGAAAGCTTTCTGATCAACCTCACCTCTTTGAGGGTTCTAGATCTCTCCCATACCCGTATAGACTCAGTGCCAACATCTCTAACACAACTTGCATTACTCCAGTTTCTCGATTTGAGTGGTACTGTCATCAAGGAATTGCCTGAAGGCCTAGGAAACCTTGCACAACTCCAATATCTTAATTTACTTGGTTGTAAGAAGTTAGTATCACTGCCCTGTAGCGTAGGAAAGCTGAAACAACTTCAATTCATGGGTTTATGGTACTGCCCCCAATTAGTATTGCCACCCGAGCTTTCTCAAGTCACTTCATTGAGAAGACTAGATTTGGATATTGGTTTAAATATTGATTCTTTAATAATCGGTAACTGGTCAGAAATGAAGCATTTAGTTTTATCATATAGCACGAATCATGATCTTCCACGGGAGATACAGAATATGAAGAAGTTGCAGAGTTTCCATTTATGGGAGTACATAGGGGTAAATTTGCCAAATTGGATATATGAGTTTCAACAACTTGAGAGGTTAGAATTGTTGGACTGTTCTGAACTGGCGGATCTTCCTTCCTTAGAGAGGTTAAAATTTCTAAAATTTAGAAATTGCCACAAGGTGAAGGATTTGGGGATAGGGAGTTCTGGAAATCCCAGTGGATTTCCAATGTTACAGATGTTGGTTTTGAAAGAAATGAAAAATCTACAGAGTCTGACAGGGCCATCATGTGAGGGAGGTGTGTTGAAAGAAGGAACACTTCCCAGACTTCGCGTGTTAAAGATTTTGGAGTGTCCAGCATTAAAGATTTTCGACTGTCCAGCATTAAAGAAATTGCCCATGGGTATGGAGAAGTTACCCAATTTAACAGCATTATATGGTCAGGAAAGCTGGTGGGAAAATGTAATCTGGGAGGATACTAATATGAAAATATGCCTCGATAAAGTATTTAGAATCGAGGAGGAATAAGATTAAAAATAAAAATAGGTGAAATTATTTAATACTAAAGTGTATTATTTATTTTAAGTGTAATAATATAAATAAATATATGAGATATCAAATTGTATGTATATTTATCAATTGTATTAAAAGTTTGTATATTTTTCTATGGCATATGTTGTATAAATGTGTTTTCTCTTATTTGAATTTAAATTTGTAAAAAGTAATTTTCTTATTTGAATTTAAATTTGTAAAAAATAATTTTTTATATTTGTAAAAGGATAACTTTAAATATTTTTTAATAATTTAATTATTTTTATTGTATTTTTATAATAATAAAGATGGTGTTTATTTTTTTAAAAGAAATGTGTATATTAGTTTTTTTTATCTAAATTGATTATACATTTATAAAAAATAATATTTTAATTTATATATTTAACTTGGTATCTATTAAGTTCCAAGAGGATTAAATATTTTTAAATGTGTAAGAGGAAAAATTTGCACCTCTAAAATTTCTTTCACAGAATTAAATATTTTTAAGAGTAATGTTTTTTAAATGTGTAAGAGGAAATGTTTGCACTCGGAAAATTTAAAGTTTCTTCATAATTAATAAATTTTAGATTAAGATGAATCTAGACTAACTTTTAATATATTTCATTATCACTTCAAGCTGAATAATATCAATTAACTAACTTAAAATTATTATCTTTTTTTTTTTTTTTAAATTTATAATCTAGAAGATTTAATATTAATAAAAAATTGTAGCATAACTCTCAACAAAATTACATGAAATTTGTGGTTTTTAGTTTTTTAAAACAAGAACAAAAATCATTACTAACTACTAGCCTATAACACAACCTATCTAGATATTTAGGAAGTACTTCCTAGTGTTTCTTGATAGTATAGATTCTACAAAATAAACCTAAGATCCTAATAAATTTATAAAACATAGAACTTAATAGAAAGCATGATGATTTCCTATTTCTTCCATAGCTACATTCACTCGGTCCGAGTCTTGCTTGATAATTTCCATGTCTTCAACTAGTTGGTGCACCATTTTGTCTTCCTTCCTTTTCTCGTAGTTGGAATTGACTGATGCACTTGGTTTGAAGCTATCGACTAATCTTTCTTGGTCAGATTTATGACCATGTTCTTGAGCATATTGCATTCCACCTCCAAAACAACCATTTGACGCTTTTGTTGAATCAAAGTGCCCATAATTGTTGCTATTGGAGTGGTGACCTAAGACTCGTTCTCATGAATTTTTGTTGTAGTTATGAAGATTGAGGTTCTATTACCATGCATATATTCCTCATGGTTCTTTAGAACATGTCGAATCTCCTATAATTCTCAATAATCCACCCCAAATCTAATATAGTCCAAGCTCCCAGTCATAATCACATTCTTTGTATTTCCCTCTACCTAGATTCCTTGGTTCACCCATCGTTCACCTTCAGGCCACATAAGTGCCACTATTGGTGTATATGAGAAACAATATTGTTTAGATTACCGCCCACCAAAATATAATTAAGCAGAGCCAAAGAGGGTTCAAACATGAATAATCAATTGGCACATGAAAAGAAAATGAGAGCACTTGGAAAAACTGTAACACCAAAGCTAGTAATGATCCAAAGAATTACGTGCCTCCCTAAGCTAATATGATTCAACAATTTCAACTTCCAACCCAGTGAAACCCTGAACTAGATCAGAATGANTGACACAAACTAAAACCACAAATCCCAAGCTTAATGGAAGCCTCCTTGAATTGATCAAGAATAGAGTAGGAGGCTCACCTATTTATCTAATCAAGACTAAAAGCATGCACACTATCACAATCAAATTGGCACAACTCACCAAAATGCCTCATAGACTTGAAACCTAGGTTCTCCACCAATGCATTCCAGACTAAAGAATCATAATCCCAACTTGATAAGTGAGGCTTCTTCCAAAGGATACACTCCAAAATGAATGGTTTTGAATGCTTATCTTATATTTCTTATATTTACACGAGGAAGCACCATAAAGAGGACATTTCAGGTCGGGAGATCAGTTTCAGGAAGAGTTTGGTCAGGGGGAGTATCCCCAAGGAAAATTCAGTTAGGGGGATCAGCTCCGGATGGAAAGATACATTTTCCATTGATGACAAAGTGGGAGAGATTTATCATATGCATATCAAAGAAGCATGGTTCCAGAGGGAGAGATGGTCACAGGGGGAGCATGAGTGATATGACTTTAGTGTTACACGACATTACTTCAATATTGCATTAGAGTGTTTCCATCAATGTCAAAGGGGGAGATTGTTGATTAATTGGGTTGGTTTTTATTGATGTCAACCCTTGAAGAAAGTTTGGTAGCAAATTCCAGTAGCACAAAGGTTTGGGTAATGGACCCAAGTTTATTTGATGGATAATGGTATGAGTCTTGATATATTTGCATGTAGGACTATTCTAGATGGATAGTACATGTAAGCTTATTTGAAGAAAGAGACAGGATCATTGAAAATTTGGAAGCAGAGATTGTCACATCAAGAAAGGATCTTCAAAAGAAAAATATGCAGAACAACTCAAAAGTTTTGGATAACATTATCAGTAGTCAAAAGCCTCATCATGACAAGTTCGGACTTGGATACAATCAGACAGAAAAGGGATCAAGATCCAAAACAACAGACCAAGAAACATATCCAAAAAGCTATGCAGAAACAATCAAAGGGGATATGAATACCTACAAAGAAGATTACAAGGACACTCCACCAAGAAGATTCAGATTTCAGAATCAACAACCGACAGATAGGCCTCAGGAAGAAGAATGATTCAGAAGAGAAAAAACATTCAGAATATCTTCAACTCTCAGGTATCAAACTATATTTTTTGGTTTATGTTATGCATGTAATAATTTTCGACATAAAACTATGAATTGCAGAGCTAAGAGTAGGAACATAAACAACCTTGAAAGTCATACACAAAAGGGTTATCTAAGAAGGCCTAGTGAAACATAGAGAAGTTAAAAAATGTTTGAATCATTGAGCATTAAAGTAGAATGCTAAAAGTGTAACAACTTTGGACACATGGCCAAAGATTGCAGAATGGTAGTTCCTCCTAGAGAACCACAAAAAAACAACAACAGTCACAGACAAGAACCTTAGAAGAGAACATGGATAAGAAAGCATAATTAGTATAGCAATGAAGAATGCACACTCGCTCTATAAGCAAAGCAGAAGAAACGTGGTTGGTATGTTGACAATGGTTGTTAAAAACACATGATAGGTGATAAAGACAGGTTTCTTACATTAATAAAGGAAAGAGATGGATCAGTATCCTTCGGAAATGATGATTCAGATAAAATCATTGGAAAATGCACAATCAGAATTGGAAACAAGAATACCAAGGCAGAAAATGTTTTACTAGTAGAAGATATGAAACATAATCTTCTAAGTGTGATTCAAATGTGTGACCAAGGTCATAAAGTTACTTTTAACTCACAAAAGTGCGAGATAATAAAAGAAGGTTCAGGAAAATTTATTGCAATAGCTGCAAGAACTTCAAACAACATATATGTATTAAGTGAAATTGGAAATGAAAAGTGTTGTCTAGGAAAGGAAGATTAAAGTTGGCTATGGAACAGAAGAATTGGTCACATACACTTTGATAACCTTGTCAAAGTCGGCAAAAATGAAGCAATTAGAGAAATGCTCTAGATCATGAAACCAACCAACACTTTATGCGATCATTGTCAACAAGGAAAACAAACAAATACAAGGTTTAAATCAAAGGAATATTCAACGACAAGACCACTAGAAATTATGCATATTGATATAGTTGGACCAACTACAACGAAGGGTTTAAAAGGTGAGAAATGCTTTATGTTATTAGTTGATGATTATACAAGAATGACTGCAGTTTGCTTTCTCAGAAATAAATCAGAAGCTTTTGAAAAATTCAAGGTCTACAAGGAAATGGTTGAAAATGAAATAGATTCAAAAATCAAATGTTTGAGATTTGATAATGGAGGAAAGTGCACTTCAAAGGAATTTATGGAGTACTGCAACAGACATGGAATACAAAGACAATTCTTCGTTTCTAGGACACCTCAACAGAATGAAGTTGTTGAAAGAAAGAACATGACAGTACAGGAAATGGATCGAACAATGTTAATGGATTCCATATTGATAGATATATTTTGGACACATGCAGTGCATACAACGGTTCACATTCAAAACAAAGTAATGCTTAGAAACAAAACTGACAAAATTCCCTACGAGCTATGGAAATAAATACCATAAAATGTGAAGCACGTCAGAGTATTTGGAAGCAAATGCTACATCAAAAGAGAAGATGGCAGAATGATAAAGTTTGACTCTTGGGTGGACAAATGAGCACTTGTTGGTTACTCAAGCACAAGGAAAACATACAAGTGTTGCAATCTGAGGTTGAACAAAGTTGTGGAAAGCATCAATGTAACAATTGATGAAATAGGTAGACGAGAATTAAAGGAGGAAAAAAATGAATCAATGGAACAGATTTACAAAGAAGAAGCAGAAGATGAAAAAGAAGTAGGGGGGGAAGATGAAGAGGATTAAACATAAGTAGAAGAGCAAGTTTAGCAAGTGCCTCCAAAGACACTTAGAAAACGAGTACAGAAGAATCATCCTTTAGATTAGATTATCAAAAACAAACATGCACGAGTTGAGACTAGAAGAAGAATCTGTTCACCATAACAAACACACCTAGCACTCTAATCTACGATTGAACCAAACAGTTTTGAAGAGGATAGAAAGGATGAATTTTGGAATAAGGTCATGGATGAAGAATTAGATCAAATAGAGAAAAATGACACTTGGGAATTGGTTCCAAGACCAAAGAATAAGAACATGATTGGCACAAAATGGGTATTCAGGAATAAATTGAATGAAGATGGATATGTTACAAAGAACAAAGATAAATTGGTATGTAAAGGATACACACATGTTGAAGGAATCGACTTTGAAGAGACATTTTCTCCAGTTTCCATAATGGAAGCAATCTGATTGCTCTTAGATTATGCATGCTGCAAGAATATTAAAGTGTATCATATGGACATGAAATCATCTTTTCTGAATGGAGAACTTGAAGAAGAAGTCTACATTGAACAACCAGAAGGATTTCAATTGTTAGAGAACGCAGATTATGTTTGCAAATTGAAGGCCTTGTATGGTCTAAAACAAGCTTTTAGAGCATGGTACTCTAAACTAGATAAATATATACATCAGGAAGAGTTCAAAAAAGGAAGTGCAGACAACAACCTCTACATCAAGGTAACTCAAGATAGTATTTTATTAATTGAAGTTTATGTTGATGTGATTATTTTTGGAAGCAATGATGACATGTTAAGCCAGGAATTTGCAAAGGATATGCATAATGAATTTGAAATTTCATTACTCGGAGAACTATCCTTCTTTCTGGGTCTTCAGATACGTCAAAACAGCCAAGGAATTTTTATTTTTCAAACTAAGCATATAAGAGAAATGATAAAGAGGTTCAAAATGGAAAATTGCAAACCAGTTATCACATCCATGCAAACCAGTTGCAAGTTGATCAAAGTTGATGATTCAAATTTTACAGACCAGAGGCAATACCGGTCGGTGATTGGCAGCTCACTATATGTGACAACATCCAGACTAGATGTAATGCAGGCAGTTGGACAGGTGGCACAATTTCAAGAAGCACCAAAGGAATCACCTGTATTAGCAGTGAAGATGATTTTCAAATATCCCAAAGGAACATAAGAGATTGGATTATGGTATCCAAAAGGAAAGGATCTATCACTTATTGCCTACACATATGCAGATTGGGTCGGTTGCATTGATGACCAACGAAGCACCAGTAGAGTAGCGTTCTACTTAGGTGAGTGTTTAGTATCATGGCTAAGAAAGAAACAATCATTAGTATTCTTATCTACAACTGAGGCAAATATATTGCAGCAGCAACATGTTGTACACAGGTTATATGGATGAAACAAACTCTGACAGATATGTAGGTTGAGTATGATGAGCCCATTCCAATATATTGTGATAATACAAGCGCCATCAATATCTCAAAGAACTCAGTGATGCACTCCAAGACGAAGCACATTCTAATCAAGCATCACTTTCTATGGGAATAGGTTGCAGAGAAGAAAATCAGAGTTGAATATGTGGGCACAAAAGAACAAGTGAAAGACATCCTTACAAAACTGCTTCCACGGGGAGCCTTTGAGTATCTTCGTTAGAGATTCAGAGTAATTTTTACTCCAAAATGAATGGTTTTGAATGCTTATATTATATTTCTTATATTTACATGAGGAAACACCATAAAGAGGACAGTTTAGGTCAGGAGATCAGTTTCAGGAAGAGTTTGGTCAGGGGGAGTATCCCCAAGGACAGTTCAATTAGGGGGATCAACCTCGGATGGAAAGATACCTTTTCCATTGATGACAAAGGGAGAGATATTTATCATATGCATATCAAAGAAGCATGGTTCCAAAGGGAGCGATGGTCACAGGGGGAGCATGAGTGATATGACTTCAGTGTTACATGACATGACTTCAATATTGCATCAGAGTGTTTCCATCAATGCCAAAGGGGGATATTGTTGATTAATTGGGTTGGTTTTCATTGATGTCAATCCTTGAAGAAAGTTTGGTAGAAAATTCCATTAGCACGAAGGTTTGGGTAATGGACCCAAGTTTATTTGATGGATAATGGTATGAGTTTTGATATATTTGCATGTAATACTATTCTATATGGATAGTACGTGTCATCCCATTTCTAGTGGTATGTGGAACATCACATAACTCCTCACGGTTAGAGAGTTATGGCCATGTGAAGTTGGAGAACCCCCATGAGTCATTTAGAAGCCCCAAAAGGTCAAAGTAGTCAAAGTGTTCGAAAAGAAGAAATTATTTAAATAATAAAGTGAAGTGATGAGTGTAATATAAGTCAAACTGGATACAAAAGAAATTATTTAAATAATAAAGTTAATGGNCCTTGAGGAAGAAGTGAAGTGATGAGTGTACTATAAGTCAAAGTGGATACAAAAGAAATTATTTAAATAATAAAGTTAATGGAGAAATTACTAAGTGGACAAGTGGTTAGAAGTGGGTTAGCCCTAAAATAAGGAAAGTGGTTTAAGATTGTTAGAAGGTCACCCATTGATGAAGCTACATAAAAGTATACATAAGAGGAAAGGGTCTCTAATTTTGATCACACTTGAGCATATTGAATATCTAGAAGTGACCGAGGTAACCAAAGGATATCTAAGGCGAATTTCAGAGGGGAGGTGAAGTAAAGAAGGTTGAAATTCAAGGGAGGATACATTATTTTGATGATGCTTTATAAGGTATGTTATTTACAGTTCATTTCACCATTTTTGCAATAACGTTTTTTCTAGAATGATTCAGACCGTGAAATTTGGAGGCCATTGATGAAACATATCCAAGTAGTTGTGATAAAAATTTCATCTTGTAGGTCTTTGTATTTTTGGAGTTACACTCCATGAAAAATAGGGTTTGTGGCTAGTCCTTAAACTAGTCTAAAACAAGTGTTTCAGGTAAAAACGTCATAACTTATTCATAACAGATCCAAATCCAGTAAGACAAAATGTATTGGTTAGAGTACAATATTTATTATACTTTGTACCATTTTCATATCCATACAAAAAAAATTCCATGTGGGGAATGCTCTACAAGTTCGCTCTCTAGAACAAGCTTGAATTCAACAAGGTATGTCATTTTTGCTATAACTCATTTTCTGAGAGGTTCCAAGTAGTGAAATTTGGAGGAATTGCATTAAATACACTGAAGAACATTGTGTACCATTTTCATATGTTTATTCATTACAGGTGCATAGTTATGATTATTGTAAGTTAGGGTTGTTGACTAATTCAAAATTAGTCATGTGAGACTAAAGTAAAGTTTTATGAAAATGCTAGTCTCTTGTTGTTAAAATTAAGGAAGGTTTGCAGATATGTGATCATATACACCAGATATGTTACATATTTACAAATCATATTTGAATGATGAAAAGTATGAGGGATTTTGGTTGAAGTATATGTTGGGTACATGGTTGAGACAAGTAGTTGATGAGTTGACACATACATGAGGTGTATAGTTGATGATGTTGGTACATCTTGATGAGTCATAGTTTATGTGTATTTGATGCATGATTGGTACATATTTGGTGCATAGTCGATACACTCATTGATCATACAAGTTGAGGTACAGGTTGGTGCATGGTTGATGCACTTGCTTATGGTACAGGATGATTACGAGTTGTTTGGTACAGGTTGGTGCATGGTTGATGCACTTTTTTATGGTACAAGTTGATTACATGTTGATTGGTACATGTTTACAACAATATATCTCATAGTGATAGTGTGATAGTGGTTCCATCATTCTACTTATGTTTCAGGGCGGTTGGACAGGGCAAGGACAGGTGGTTGTAGCCACCTTTCAATTGTAGTCAGAGAACATACGTGGTTGTAGCCTCCTTCTGGTTGTAGCCATAGAATTGGGGAGTTGGAGATTCCTTCAGGTTGTAGCATGAGAAACTAGGGGGTTGGATCCTCCTTCTAGTTGCAGCTGGAAAACAAAGGAAGTTGATGCTTCCAATGAATATAATTCTTAAAGACATATAATAAAAAGCATTATGTGGTTTTCTCCCGCTTTGGGTTTCCATGTAAAAACATTGGTGTACCGTGTATGTGTATACTTGCTCATTTGTTCATCGTTTATTTATTCTACAACTATTGGATAATAATGATACATTGATATAACACTTGCATTTTATGGTGAAAATGGATTAAATTTATCTATTATTGTTTCACCCCCCCTCTCATTAATCCAACAAATCAGACCACTCCCCAGTGTGGCTTGAAATTGAACGAGGTTCGAAGAATCTTTCCAACCCTTTTAAATTCAATGCAACTTGGTTATCAGACGACGACTTCCATAAAATAGTGAAGGAGAATTGGGTTGGCTATGATCTGGGCACTGGCCTGTCTGTGGTTGTCCATTTTGTGGCTAATCTGAAGCCAATAAAACAGTTGGTGATCCCATGGGCTCTTGCGAAGCGGGCTAGTGAGGAGCGGGAACTAAGACAAATTGAGGCACAACTTGATTGTATATCTCATTCAACTGATGGTGGTTTTATCTCGATGGAGGCTAAAGTAGATCTTAAGGCTTTGGAGACTCGTAGAAGGAATTTATTGGATGATCAAGAAGTTGAATGGTGTCTGAAGAGCAAAGCCATCTAGTTGGATAAAGGGGATGAAAACACTAAATTCTTCCATGCCTTTGAAAAAGGTAGGAAAGCATCTAACACTATCTAGAAGCTTAAGGACCAGGGGGGCACTTCTCTCTCTTCTTTTGAGGGTTTGGCCCAGCTAGGGAAAAACCATTTCCAAAACCTTTTCAAGGCCGACCCGAGAGCCAATATTGCAGACATTATAAATATGGCTCTTTAATTTCCCAGATTCATTGACAAGGAAGGGAATAGAGATCCATTTTCTTAATTTAATGAGGAAGTACTCAAAGAAACGCTCCACAACTTTCAAAAAGATAAAATTCTTGGTTGGGATGGGTGGACTGTCGAATTTTATTTGGGGTTCTTTGAGCTCCTTGGTGCTCACCTACTGAAAGTAGTCGAAGAATCCAGAAGGAATGGGAGGCTTCATGCACCTATAAACTCAACTTTCATTTCTCTCATCCTCAAATTGGATGATCCTCAAACCTTTGATGATTTCAGGCCTATTTCCCTGTGCAAATGTCTCTACAAAATTGTGGCCAAAATTATTGCTCAGAGGTTAAGTCCCATTCTCTCGGACACTATCTCTCAAGAGAAATTTGGTTTTATGGAAGGTCGTCATATTCACGAAGCGATTGGAGTGGCTCAGGAGGGCCTCCATAGTTTAAATACTTAGAGATATCGGGTGATCCAGGAGGATCCAGGAATTATCACAAAGGTCCAGGAGGATCCAAAATGCTCACAGGGATCCATAAAGGGTCAAAATTTCTCAAACTTTGATTGTCTCAAAATTTCTATAAATATGCATCAATGTGAAGAGATCGTTGTCATATTTCCAACGATGAAAACAATGTGTCAAAATAAGTTTGTATGCAAAATTTATGGCTGGTCAAAGTTCAGGTCAAATAGAGAAAAAGTCAACCATGAAGAGACATGTGGAAGGATCTAAAAGAGACATGTGGCAGTCTCCCAGGTTGACAAGTGGCAGCTCCAAATATTGACAAGTGGCACCATATAGGCGACATGGAACATGATTGTTGGTAGTGTTGATTAAGATTGGTTGTCATTGATGTCAACCCTTGAAGAAAGTCCCACAACACAAAGGTTTGGGTAATGGACCCAAGATTTTTTGATGTAAAGATGATTCATTA
>JASDQU010369271.1:0-11447 GCA_032191745.1 Picea mariana
TTTGGACTTAACACTTTTGGTACAACGCATGGACTCAAGCTTTCTCTAATCAACCCCTTGTCCATCAAATCTTGGACCTGCTTCTTGACTTCTTCATTCTCTTGTGGCTTCAATCTGTGCGCTGCTTTGTTTGGTAAACTTGCTTCTGGTATAAGGTCAATGTGATGGATTATACTCCTGATGGGAGGCAACAAACAAGGTAAATCCTCCTCCACTATATCAGTAAATTCCTCCAACATTTCCAAAATTTCCTCTGGTAGATCATCTATCGAAGTACTGGTCAAGATGAATCTAGGTTTCCTCACCATAATAAACTGCATGCCTTCTTCTTTCTTGACTTCATCCAAAAGTTCCTTCCCACTCATGAGAATTATAGTATTGCTTTCTTCTTCTTTCGCTTTCTTGTCTTCAATTGGCAACAACATATGCATCCTACCATTTTTTTCCAAGGTGTATGTGTTCATTCTCCCATCATGAACAACATTTATGTCATATTTCCATGGTCTCCCCAACAAAATATGACAGATGCCCATGGGAATAACATAACATAAAATTTAATCTCTATATCCACCTATCTTAAATTCAACTAAACATTGTTTAGTGACGGTTACCTGATGTCCCTTTTGCAACCATGATACTTTGTATGGGCTCGGATGTGCAACTGTCTCCAATTCCAGCTTATCCACCATTTTTGTGGATACTATATTATCTGTGCTTCCACTATCCACAATTACCTTGCATACCTTATCCTTGTTCTTGCAAGTAGTTATGAATAAATTGTTTCTCTACACTGGATTCTCTGCCTCCTTCTCTAGTTTCAAGAGAATTTTCCTCATCATTAGGGATCTTCCACCTTCTGCATATTCTTCCTTAAGATTTTTCCTTTTCACTTCTGAAATGTGAGCTTCACCTCCTCGATATATTTTTCTATCAGGACATTCAAAAGATTTGTGTCTGATCTTTCCACAGAAAAAACAATTTACTTCACCTCCTATGCCTCTTACTCTTCCTCTAGCTCGTGAAAAAGTGTTCTTATCATCATATTGTCTTCCATGTGAACTTCCTCTTCTTTCTGGGGGATTATGAGGTTTATTTTATTCATCTTTGGGCTTTTGTACACTGTCTTGGGCAATTGCTTTGACTCTGCTTTGATTTCTACCTCTACCCCTTTGACCTTTCTTTCGAGCCAATTTCTCTTCTTCCTTCAGAGAAATCTAATAAGAATCCTCCACATTTCTGATTGTCACCATGCTTATTTCATCCTGAATATCATATCTCAGACCATTCATGTACCTAGTGACCTTTTCATCATCACTCTCATAATGACCTGCTGTAATGTTCAGTTGGTAAAACTCTTCAGTGTATTCCCTCACTGTCATCCCCTTCTGTCTTAAATTATGCATTCTTCAAAACATATTAATTTGTTAGTCTCTGGGTATGAATTTGGATTTCATTTTTGGAACCATCCTATCCCAACTTTTGATTCTTTGCTTGCCTTTGAAATGCCTGTCAGCCTGCAGTTCATCCCACGACAAATTTGCATGCCCTTTCAGTCTAGTGATAGTAGTTTTAAATTTCTTATCTTCTTCGATATATTTATAATAGAAGTATTTATCCATAGCTCTAAACCAATCTAGCAACTCCTCAACGTCTAAGTTACCTTCATACATCAGGATATCCATTTTTTATCTGGCCCCTATTCTTGCAACAACCTTGAATAAACGTTCTTGTTGGACAACTGAGAGGGGGGGTGAATTAGTTTTCCCCGTGCTTAAACAATTTTAGACTTATTTTAAATTATTTATAGACACACTTAATGACATTCACAATAGTGTAGGGAAGTAATAAATAGCATATTCAACATTAGTCACACACATGTGCTACACAGAGATGGATATTTCCCGAGGAAACCTGTATAGGGTAAAAACATCTTTTTCTTTATATGATAAGTAATATTTACATTCTTTACATTATCATACATATGAGAAACAACTCATAATGAGGTTGCAACCTCAGTTTTGCAAGATTCTACTTGTTGAGATCACCCACTCTCTAGTTTCTCTAGCACCAACTAGAAGGAAGCACCAACTCCTTGGTTTCTCTAGCACCAACTAGAAGGAAGCACCAACTCCCTGGTTTATATAGCACCAACTAGAGGGAAGCACCAACTCCCCAAGTGTTCCAGCACCAAGAAGATGGAAGCATGAACTTCCAATCATATAGGCACCAACCTGTAAAACAGAGAACATAAGTTCTCCCTTGCACCACCCTGCCACCCTGGTTTCTCTGGCTGCAACCAGATGGAAGCTACACCTACCTGTGTTCAAGCACCCACTTGAAACTCTGAGAACACATAGTCCTCCCTAGCACCTCCCTTCCACCCTTAATTATAAAAATCTTTGCTACTGAACCTTATTATAGTGATATTATATTCAACAATGGCTTACCAAACTTATCACTATTCTATTGCATTTCCTTTCTCTGTCTACTTCCTGTTCTTCTGCTCTTTATGCTCTGTACGCCATGTTCACTCAATGCACAATTTTTCTTCTGTGCATTTTAGCTGCTGCACTCTAATCCTTCCTCATGATTGATTCACTCTCAACAACAACAGCCACCACACCACCACCATCAACAACAATAACAACAAGTCTTCTCTCTTCTTTGTTATCCATTCTTATAGTCTTTGTGCCCCTTGTGCATGGAATACTCGCCATTTCTTTGCATGCTTACACCACGCCAATCTAATCCACATCTCAAGTGCTCTACCTCATCATCATCATGAATCTTCAGCTTCTTTGGTAGTTTTTCCCATGTGTTTAGCATCACTGGGTGTTATGCTGAGATTCCTCAACCTCTCTCAGAGTCAATACTCTTTGTCTTCTCTTTTATAGTAGATCTCACCCTCTCTATTATAGTTAGAAGATCCAACCCTCACCCAGCTATCAATCGCCTCCACCAACAGTATTTTCTGTACTGGAAGATCCCTTGGGACTCTTCACCTCCTCTATCAATCACGTTGAAGTTTCTTCAAGTCCTCTGGTAGAACTCATCACTGGTTTCTGGTAGTTACACTGCGACATGCAACAACAACCCTCAGATCTCCTTCAGTTTCATCTGCACCATTGGATGATTTTCAATAATCTTGTATTTATTTCGCATTTCATCATTCCAACATTCCTATGGCCAACTGTCTTGACACTTCATGTCATAATCTCTGAAACTCTGAAAACAGATATTTTTTGCGCTAGCTCTTTCCTCTATATGACCGTGGCCATGACCAAGTGCTTGTCTATAAAGTGCTTTTTGTGATTTCTCATTTCGGCATTTCAGGACTCTTGATGTTGAGAGTCTCTGACTTCTCCATCTCCCGGTAACCGAAATATCGGTCTCCAATACATCGAAAATGGAGTTGGATCAATGGTCCACGATCTCTTTGAACCAACAGCTCAGATCATTTCACGATTTCGCATATCGTGATTTCATCATTCTTGTGGTATTGTTTCTTGCCTCGCCAAGTCGCGATTCACAAAACTCTGAAATGGAGTCTTTGACATGCTCTGATCTTTTTCCATGCATCCCTCTTGGATCAACGGTCAAGATTTTATCAAGACTTCGCAACTTCACAAGCCTTCTTTGTGCCTGATCAACGGTCCATATTTGGCCTCGATCTAATGGTTCAGATTATTTTGCAATTTCGCATATCACGAGTTCAAGAGGTGAAAGGATGGAGCATTTCATACCTTTGACTTACCAGAAAGAGAAATGTTGATCTATGTCCATGTGTCATGCCCATAGATGGATGGTCCTCCTTATTTCAGGATTTTGTATACCCGCTTCTCCTTCCACTTTAATTAACATGTAGGTTCTCCCTGATCCAATGATGGTTGGATCTTACGCTCAGATATGATGCCTGAGATCTACCCTCCTCTTCTGCATGTTCTTCTTGTCTACAATAATATCTGACAGTCCTCCTTCTTTCAGGAAGTTTAAATGGGATCCAATGATCACTGACGCTTCTCCTCCCGAGCTTAGGAACTGTGATTGACTCTACGTTAGTTTCTCCTGAGCTTACTTTGTTCCTATTTTTCCATTGATGCTTACTCTGAACTTGTCATCAATGACCTTCCTACAATCCTTTGCATGTTTTCTTCACAACGTCTTCCAAAAATACTTATATTTCCCATCTCTTCCTGTACTCATTCCATCTTTGCTGTTGTACTTTCCATAAATGACAAGCATACGCTGCCTGTTCAATATTTGCCAACAATCTCCCCCTTTGGCATTGATGTCAACAAAGGCACCCAGACTCTTTTCTCCACCTTTAACATCAATGTCAAAGGGAACATGCTCCCCCTGATTTGTTGTAGTATTTTTAGGAGGTATCAGATATGCAATCAATACAAGAATCCCCCTAACAGGATGGACATTCTTAGGTGTGAGACTGGATAACACCCAACTTTTGTTTGAGATATTCAAATGGTGTATTGGCTAGAGGTTTAGTAAAAATGCCTGCTATTTTTTCTGTGGTTGGAATGTACTAAACCTAAACAACCTAATTGGTGACCTGCTCTCTTAGAAAAGGATATTTTATGGGAATATTCTTGGTCCTGGAGTGGAATACAGGGTTCTTAGACACACTGATTGCACTAATGTTATCACAATGAATTAGGATTAGTGCAACATACTTTACCTCTAAGTCTGCAAGTGTTTGAATCATCCATAACACCTGAGTGCAACAGGTAGCAGCAACAATATACTCTGCTTTAGTAGTTGATAAAGAAATGGAACCTTGCTTTTTACTAATCCATGCTACTAAAGAGTCTCCCAGGAAGAATGTTGCTCCACTAGTGCTTTTTCTCTCATCAACACAGTTTGCCCAATCTGCATCTGAATAAGCAGTTAGCTGAAAATTCTGATTTATGAGGTACCATAGACCATAAGTCATTGTTTCTTTCAAATACCTGAATATCCTTTTGACAGCTTGCAAATGACTCTGTTTAGGTGTGGCCTGATGTCTTCCTACCATTCCTACAACATGCATTATGTCTGGGCAAGATGTTGTGATGTACAATAGGCTGCCTATCATTGAACTATATGAGCTTTGATCAACATCAGGTGAGTCATCATCCTTGCTTAACTTACATCCAGTAACCATAGGTGTGCCCACAGGTTTAGAATCTTCCATTTGAAACCTTTTCAACATTTCTCTTAGATATGTTTCTTGAGAAATGAACATCCCTTCAGACCTCTGAGTGATTTGTAGACCAAGAAAAAATGACAGTTCACCTATCATGGACATTTCAAACTCACACTCCATGGTAGAAGAAAACCATTTTACCAGTGTATTTTTATTACATGTGAAGATGATGTCATCTACATAGACCAACACAATGAGAAAATCATCACCCTCTGTTTTGATATAAATATTTTTGTCAACTGTTCCTCTCTTGAATCCTTTGCCTTTGAGATACGTATCCAGTCTGTGATACCAGGCACGAGGAGCTTGTTTTAGCCCATATAAAGATTTCTTTAGCTTACATACTAAGTCAGGGTCTCCAAACAACTCGAAACCCTCTGGCTGTTCCATATAGACTTCTTCATTTAAATCTCCATTTAGAAAAGATGACTTGACATCCATTTGATAAACTTTAAACCTTTTATGACAAGCATAGGCAAGAAATATTCTGATGGCTTCTAACCTTGCTACGGGCGTAAAAGTTTCATCAAAATCCAATCCTTCTATTTGAGCATAGCCTTTACAGACCAATCTTTCTTTGTTCCTGACAACTTGTCCCCTATCATTCAATTTATTCTTAAAAATCCATTTCGAGCCAATGACATTTTTACCTTCTGGTCTATGGACCATCTCCCACGTATTGTTTTTCTCGATCTGATCAAATTCATCCTTCATTGGTTTAACCCAAAGGTCATCTTTGTTGGCTTCATTAAATTTCTTGAGTACTTGCATGGATAGGAATGCCATATGTGATTTCTTAGTGTTTTTTATTAGCTTTCTCCTTGTTTGTAAACCTTTGTCTTTTTCCCCAATTATCTGACTTGCAAGATGATTATTTTGAATGATTCTGGAGGAGGGATTCGAAATTGACTACTGATTTGAGTCTGTCTGAGTGTCTAAGTCTTCATCCAATTAAGAGTTTTCATTTTCTGATTCTTGGACCTGTTCATATTTAGCTTCAGTCGTGTCTTCTGTAGAAGACTCATTCCTGTACATCTTTCTCGTTGGGATTCCTTCATCAACTTTTACATCAATACAGTCAACCATTTTGTGTAGCCTCTTATTATAGAATCTATAGCATTTACTATTTGTAGCATACCCGAAGAAGATACCTTCATCAAATCTGTCATCATATTTGCCAAGGTTCTCATCATTATTCTTTATATAGCATTTACTCCCAAAGACTTTGAAGTGTTTAATTGTAGCAGGTCTCCCAAACCACAGTTCATAAGGTGTCTTGTCACTTTGTGGTCTGAGGTGAGATTTTTTAAGCACATGAACTACTGTGTGTATTGCTTCTACCCAATAGTTTTGACCAATGATCTTCTCATTCATCATTGACCTGGCCACTTCCTGCACTATTCTGTTTTGCCTCTCAACAACTCCATTTTGTTGTGGATTTCTAGGGATTGTGTATTCTCTCTTGATACCATGCTCATCATAGAATTCCTTGAAGTCTTTTGACATAAACTCTCCTCCTCGGTCCTATCTAACTGCCTTTAACCTCTTGCTTGTTTGAGTCTCTATTAAAGACTTAAATATTTTAAACTTTTCAAACACTTTAGCTTTTTCTTTTAGAAAGGAAACCCAAGTAAGTCTGGAGTAATCATCAATAATCAGCATGAAGTAGTTTTCTTTCCCTATGCCTTCCTGTCTGGATGGTCCACATAAGTCCATATGAACTAGTTGGAGTGGCTTCTTTATTGAAGTAAAGCTCTTGGACTTAAACTGAGTCATGTTTAGCTTCCCTACTTGGCAGGGTTTACATATTGAATATTGGGGCTTTGATATTCTAGGAAGATCTTTTACTGCCTCGAGATTTTTGAGTTTGATTAAGTGATCGAAGTTTATATGTCCAAGTCTTCTATGCCATAACCAACTTTCATCATATTTTCTTAGATGACATTCTTCTCTATTTTCTTTTAGCACATATACATTATTTTCAGTCCTTATTCCTTTGGCCACCACTTGACCTGAGTTTACAGACTTTATCTTGCAATCCTTGGACATGAACACTACTTCACATCCTCTGTCACACATTTGACTTACACTGAGCATGTTATGTTTCATCCCTTCTACAAGTAGGACATCTTGGGCTTTTCCTTTTCCATTACTTAAGCTTACCATCCCTTTTCCCTTTATTTTTCCCAGAGCATCATTTCCAAAAGTTACGTTTCCATATTTTCCTTCACTAAGTGATAGAAAATTACCTTTGTCTCCCGTCATATGTTTGGAGCATCCACTGTCTATATACCAAGGGTTTGTTTTTCTTTGAGCGGACAATACTAACCCACACTTGTCACTTTCCTTCTTCTTCCATAACTTGACATTTTCAACAGGGGATTTTGAGTCTGATTCATAGTTATTTAACTAACAATCAATAGATTTATGTCCAAAGTTATGACAGGTGTATCATTCAATCTCATTATTCAATAGGTCAAACTTATTGTTGCAGCGTTGTCTACTCATTGACTATTGATTATTTCTTGGATTTCTTGGTTGTATGTCTCTAGACTTAACTTGGCAAGTTGCATTCTATGAAGGTTTGTTGTTTGGCTGCATCAATATTTGTTGTGGGAAGTAATTATTCATTCGAAATCTTAATTGCTCATGTCTAAGTCCGTGGGAACAATTTACATCTTTGTGACCAAAATTAGAACAGTAGAAACAATAACCATAGAAAAATTCTTTGTACCTGGAAAGTAGTTGTCTTCTTTGAGAAAATCGATTTCTTCCATGCTGATGATGTCTTTCAGCAGGGAGTGCATTCTTTCTTTGTCTGCAGATTCAGTCCTGGCACCTTTTTCTTTGCTCATCCTGAGAAGATGATTATCTTCCTTTGTTTCTGTAGGGTTGTTACAGTTATTGGTTGTACACTTGACAAACTTGATTTGTTCCTCATTTCTCGTCTTACTGCTACCCGATCCTTCCTCATAACCCAAACCATTTTTCAGCTTTAGATTCCTTTGCTGGTTAAGAATGGTGGCTAGTCCTTTTGAGGATTTGATACTGGACATATTTTGATTATACAAGGCTGAAACTTCTCCAATTCTTTCCTCGTTTTCACTACTTCTTGTTCCAATGCTTCACATCTTGCCTTCTTTTATAATAGCTGTTGTTTCAGAATATCTTCAATTTTCTTTGCCTCCTCTAATTCCACCTTTAATAGGATAAGTTCTTCAGTAGGTCCTTTACTGTCTTTCTCGAACTGTATCAGCAATTGTTTTTTCTTTCTGTTCTTAATTCTCAGTGTGTCAATCTCTTCCAGTTCATTGATCAGTTCTCCTTCCATGTCAGCCACGTCTTCTTCCTAATTCATATCACTTCCTATGTTGTTATTATCATAATCCTCTTTGGCCATAAGTACAAATTCATTTAATTTATCTTCAATAGAGGAGTCATTGTCTTCATCATCTGAAGGATCATCATCATTGTTTACGCACAGACTTTTCTTCTTGAAGTTATTTTCTTTAAAGAAATTTCTGTGGTTGTGCTTCTCCTCGTCATCACATGTCCAATCCTTTCTTTTGTGGGGGAATTTATTTGCAAAATGAACTATCCCTCCACAGTTGAAACATTTGAAAGGCAGTTTGCCTTTGTATTTTCCAGATCCCTGTTGGAAAATATTAAACAGACAACGAATGGAAAATATTTAACAGACAATGAATGCTTTTCATTGATGGCAAGTACAACAATGAAGATGGCATGAGTACAGGAAGTTTGTAATAGACATGGAAACAGAAGATAAGTTTAGGAAGATCGAAATATCAAAGGCAATGCAACATTGATCGAATGATCGAAGGCCCATAAAGTTTGAGAAGCATTTATGATCGATGGATCTCATCCAAAATTCTCGAAAGAATGAGGGCCATTAGATTTGAATGTAGACAAGAAGAGCGCTGAAGAGGAGGATGGATCTCAGACGTTAGATCCAAGCGTAGGACCTGACCATCGTTGGATCAAGGAGAACTTGCAAACCTTTTAAATTATAAAAAGGAGAAGTGGGCGTACAAAATTCCGAAAGAAGGAGGACCGTCCATTTATGGGTAGGATACATGGGGATAGATTGTCATTTCACTGACTGGAGAGTCAAAGGAACAGGGTTCCCTAACCTCTCGAAATCATGATATGTGAAATCACGATTTAATCTAAGCCTTCAAATCAAGGTTGAATCTGGACCGTTGATTCCAGTCCATGTCGGAGCTTCGGGGATTGAGAGTTGGAGATGTCAAAGATTATTAACAATAGGAATTCTGAAATTATGATATGAAAAATCGTGATTTAATCTGAGCTGTTAGATCAAGATTGAATCTGGACCGTTGATTCCAGTCCATGTTAGAGTTTCGGGGATCGAGAGTTAGAGATGTCAAATATTATTAACAACAGGAATCCCGATATCGCGATATGCGAAATCGCGATTTAATCTAAGCCATCAGATCAAGGTTGAATCTGGACCATTGATTCAAGTCCATGTCAGAGTTTCGGGGATCAAGTGTTGGAGATGTAAAAAATTATTAAAAATAGGAATCTCGATGTCGCGATATGAAAAATCACGATTTAATATGAGTCGTCAGATCAATATGTGATTTGGACCATTGATCTGACTCCATTACAGAGTTTCATGGATCGGGACTTTGAAGTGACAAAAACACTGAACTTCAAGAATTTCGAAATCGTGATATGCAAAATCATGATTCAATCTCAGTCGTTGAATCAAGATCAGATCTGAATCGTTGATCTAACTCCATATTGGAGTTTCAAGAATCACGACATGGAGAGGCAAAGAAAACAATATTTCAAGAATGTCGAAATCGCGATATGCAAAATCGCAATTCAATCTCAGTCATTGAATCAAGATTAGATCTGAACCGTTGATCTAACTCCATATTGGAGTTTCACGAATCGCGACATGGAGAGGCAAAGAAAACAATGCAACAAGAATGTTGAAATCATGATATGCGAAATCGCGATTCAATCGTAGCCATTGAATCAAGATCAGATCTAGACCATGGAATCATATGACATGTGGTAAGCGATCGAAATTTCGCTGACCTGGGGTCAACGGAGCATAGTGTTGAAATTCATGAAATGAGAAATCGCGAAAGCACTTTATGCATAAGCGCGTGGTCATAGCCATTGATCACATCGATGGAAGATGGAGGTAGAAGCTAGAGGTGCTAATCTTGGCCGTAGAAATGTTGAAATGAATGCAAGATCTCATGAAGCCAATCCAATGGTGCAAGTTAATTTGAACAAAGATCGGAGGGTTATTGTTCTCTCTCATAGTTAACTCCTCAGTTACGAATCTGTTAGCGAAACGGACTCATGATTGCCAATCAGTTGGCGTTTCAATTTCTTGGACAGTTGTCTTTCTTTTTCCTAAGGGAATGCGAAGTGGAACCATCATGGAGGTGTGTATAAATGAAGATGAGACAGACTGTGTGGGGTTGGTATTTCTATATGAAAAATAAATGAAACTGTAAGAAAAGTAATATCATAGAATATGCAGTGTGAGATGGAGAATATGCAGAGTGTGAGATGAAACTCAGAGAAGAGTAATAGATGATGAAGAAAACTTGAAGAAAAGAAGAATGATAGAACAAGTTGATGTAGAGTAGACCTCCTGAACAGACAGAGGAAGAGAAGAATTGTAAAACAATTAGAAGAAGACCAGATTTACAGAACAAAGAAAGATCAGTAAGAAGTGATTTATCTATGTAGTTGACTGTTTATTTATTCATTCATATAGTAGGGAGGTTGGGAGGTGCTTGGGAGGACCGTTGTCCTCAGAGGTTCAAGTGAGAGCTTGAACAAAGGAAGTTGTACCTTCCATCTAGTTGCAGCCAGAGAAATGAGGGTGGCAGGGTGGTGCAAGGGAGAATAAGTATTCTCTGTTATAAAGGTTGGAGCCTGTGTAACTGGAAGTTGGTGCTTCCATCCAGTTGGTGCTGGAACATTAAGGGAGTTGGTGCTTCCTTCTAATGCGTGTTAGAGAAACCAGAAAGTTGGTTCTCTCAAACAATTTGTAGCTTGTAAAATAGAGGTAGCAGCCTCAAATTGAGTTGGTTCTCGATTATAGATGATGTACAGAACTTAAAACACTGCCTATCATTTCGAAGAAGAAGAGGTTTTCTCCCTTTATGGGTTTCCTCATGAAAATATGTATCTATGTATACCTTATGTGTGACTGATGCTCTTTACTTTTACT
>JASDQU010369276.1:0-11447 GCA_032191745.1 Picea mariana
ATGGCATATGAACGCTTTGTGCTCCAAGAAAGGTAAAAGTGGGAATTCTTGACTAAAAGAGGTAAGATATGTAAGCTCTGCGCTCTGATAAAGGTAAAACTAGTTAAAAGTTTTAGATCTGGAGGCTTTGTGCTCTGTAGAAGTAAAATAAGTGAAACTTTTTGTTTCTAAGGTATGGATCTAGGTATGTTTAATAAAGTTTATCCTAGTTTTAAAAATGGGGCACTAATAGATGAAAGAAGGTTTGATATGAGTAGATCTGATAAGAATAGTGATATATATGTTATACCTATGCATAGAAAGAATGTTTGGACTAACAAATGGATGTAGGATCCTAGAAACATTTTTTTCCAGACTAGCTACCATGATCCTAGTGTGCAATATATAAGAAGTAGGGGATTGTTTAAAAGAAAGAGATGAGTGAGCCTCTTTTATAGTTGCAGAATACCTAGACATCTTGCTAAGGACTTTCCTGACAGAGGATCTAGTTGTATTTTCTGCAAAGCTATGGACCATGAGGTATTAGATTTCCCTTGAATGATCGCTAGGCAGGAAGAAATGAATCTGAATCAGGAAAACCCTAAGGAAGATCTAGAAGAGGCAGAACCCCAGCAAGAATCAGATAAGGTATTGATACAAATGAAAGAGACCCTGAATGACCACCGATATGTTAGACTATCATATATTTTCAAAGAAAAATAATGCATTGAAGCAAGAATAGGAGACTTCGACATTGAATCTGTCCTTGATGAAGAAACACAAGTGAACATTATACCAGAAAGAACTTGGGAAGCTATAGGGAATCCTGCTATGATCCCTTCATCAGGAGGAATAAGACTATTCAGAGGAAAAATGATGATGTTATGTGGAAAGCTTGCTCAGATACCTATGACAGTCAATGGAACTTCGACAAAGGAAGACTTTGAGATTATTAAATTCATTGAAGACCACGCCCTGTTTACCATGTTACTAGGAAAATATTGGATTGATAGAGATCAATATAGAAAGAAGGAAGAAGAAGAAGTCTTAGAACAAAAGAGACAAGAGTTAAAAGACTTCATGACCCAGAAGATTGCAAAGTTGATTGAAGAATGGGAGAACAGATCGAAGCTACCTGACACTAGAAGCCTAGAGTTCGAAGCTATAGGAACATCAGAAGACATACCAAAGGATGAAATTTATACCCCAGACAAAGAAGAAGTGATACACCTGAATCCTAGGAAAGAATCTTACCAGTGCAAAGTGACTATGTCCAAGGAAAATAAGAATCAGAATGGGAAAATCACCACCGAGATGAAGCTCATAGGGAAAAAGGATAGGAAGCTAAGTAAGAAGAAGGGTAGTATTGAAAAGTTACAGTAGGTTCCAGAGGGTGCCTCACAGAAAGAAACTTTGCAGAATTGGAGCTTTGCTAGGATATCAGAACAACGACATAGGGAACTTCACCATGGCGAAGAAATATAGCCATTGGAGGCTGATATATCCATTCGACTGCCGCTCCAAATGGGTCAGAACACATTGATGGCCCATCACCAGACCATTGGAATGTGCCATAATAGATAGAACAAGAATTAATAAGGATCATACCCGTTACAAAGTAAATCGTTACCAAGATTGCATTTTTATCTCATCGCGCCATGCACAAAGAACACTTTTTCCAACCGAGAATTTAAATCCCGTGGACTAGCAAGTGTATATAGTGATCATCGTGGCCTTGTTGTTCATTCTTGTGTAGTGTCTAAGATCATTATGACCCCGATATTATTATCCCCGAGTGCGTGTGTCCGAAGAGCTTAGCGCACTTGAAGAATCTGCGAAGGATGTACTCGCTGATCTTAGGACCGAGAAAGTCATGTTAGAAAGAAGGATGTATGAATGTGTGAAAGCATCATCAACATGAGGATTCCAAGATTCTCCATTGACTGCTTGTGGAGAAGGACCTTCCAGAATCACGAGAGAGACGAGCGTGAACCATAGAGATGATATCGCGAATGCCAAGATGATTCCGAGAATTCTACCCACCTACCTACCCCCTCTAAGTGGCGTCATCAACCGAGATAGTGTGCCCAGAGATTTTGACTATGATTTGATCACAATGTACCTCCTGAAAGGGATACGTGCAGTTCGCACCAACTAGGATAAACTCGCATCCTTGAAGTTTAGCGACTTCAACCTTGGAGACCGAAAATCTTATAACATGCTTTCCCCGCATAAGTACTTGACCAGGACCAAAGGTAAGAATTCAAATATTATCCCACAACCATGGACCTAGAACCTCACCCAGTCCACACTGCTTAATGTGATGAAGATCCCACACTTCGGCCAACACCAGGAAGTAAACGCATACGTGAAATTGTTGTTATCCTTCTACCACAGAGGTTAATTATGGTTGAACCATCACATCACTGTGGATATGACCTTGACCAATTAGATCACAGGGTTGAGCATGCAAGGCCCCGACCCACAAGAATTTTACCTTGGAAATACCTCAGACCGAGAATTAGCACAAAGAATCAAAGAGACGTATGGATAATTAGAGAAGGTCACGCGAGGTTACAAGGTAACCTCTATCCAGAATGATGCAGTGTGCTTTGCATGTCAGTTGATCGCAGGCAAGCTAGTTCGCAAGAACTGACCCACCCAAGTAATTAGATTCGTTGTTGACCTCACCGGGAAGTGCACCGAAGAACTTCAGATGAATTGGGTGTAGTACCTTGTAAACCAGCTAGAGCTTCATTGGCGAGAAGAAAAAGACCAAGGGCATAAGTTCCACTTTAGTTGGCTTCTCATACTAATCGCATTCATTGCATGGGAAATGTTGGAAGCTGCGACCTTCCCTGACATCGAGCCCTTCGAACCTTTGACCGTGAAGTTTAGTACCTTGTTGTGCTTTAAGGATATGAACAAGTAGGGGAAATCTAATTCCATATTCCATACTTATTAAAACCAATTGAAACAAGACATCCAGTCCGAGCCTCGAATGACCCCGAATACCCTCCATAGGTTTCGGCCCTTAATGAAGTTCAGCGCGGACCGCCAGTTTATTTATAGAACACTGCACGCAAATGAACATAAGTAGCAGTTGCAGTCCTATTACAAACTTACAAAGGAATACTTGGAGGAAATCACTAAGGAATGGTCGAAAAACCTCCTTATTCGAGCCAACCCTATGGAGTTGTCTGATGTAGACATCCCAGAAGCTCCGCAGGATACACCCGGACCTAGTAAGACAATGAAATATGAAGAAGTTTAGGATATACACAACACATATGTGAGGAATGCGTCCATTTCACTAGAGCACAGAGGAGATGGCAGAGAGATAAATGGCGTAGAAGTTGACCAGAACAAAGGTGAGTTTACACCATAGAACAATGAGGAGGACCCATCAAAGAAAAGGAAGGTTACTCCACCAAAACCTTTGTCCAGGAAGAAAGCTAAGGCAACCAGAACCAAGTTTGAGACTGTTCTCACTCCAGATGACTTCGACTTCATAGTCACTGCACTGAACGATACTTCACTAGAGATAGCAAAAAAGTAGGAAGCCAAGAAGGAGAAAGTGTTCAGTCACATCAGGGACAATATTCAAGGAGTATAGAAAGAAATAGAGTCTAGCCACACAGTTTCCACTACTCCCCTACCATCAGGAACACCATAATTAGGTGATGAACTATCCCAACTACATCAAATTGTTGATACAGTCAAAGCTCGCCTTCGATGAGCTCAAGAAGAGACAACACAAGCCACCCAAGCTTTAGCGCAAGTACAAAAAGACCTTGAGAACCACAAGAGTACCGCAGAAAAGGAAAATCTCACTCTACAAGCAAAATGGGACGAAGAGAAAACAACGCTATAGAAAAACAAGAAACAGTGTCTCGCAGAGAAACTCAAAGTACGGGAAAGGTTTCATAGCACACTTCTCTTTGTGACAATCATAGAAGTGAAAATTGAGGAACGAGTTCCATAGCAGGTGCCACAACTTGAACAAGTAATCCAATAACTTCAGTAGTGCATCGCATACCTGGAACTTCGTACTGTGCCTGAGACACCTCAATATATACAAGACCTAAGAGAAGCAACTTCTCGCAGTGCAGTTGGAAAAATGAAAGCCCTTGCCTTGGAGTGCAAGCAAATGAGCTCTAGGAGCGCTCAGACTTATGAAAACCTCATGGAGAATCCAGATTTAAAAGCATCGAAGTTGCATCTCCAAGAAGAAAAGCAGCACGCAAATACACTATAGGCACAAATGAAGGCCTTATCACCAGTTGAAAGAATGAAGAGGATTCTAGAGCAATGCACCACCCAGCAATAGATCGACACAATCCATACCAAAGTGATGGAAGTCTCTAAAAGACTTCAACCAATGCAAGAGAAGGCATGCCAACTGTTCACCAAAGTTGAAAGCAAAGGAGTCACGCTAGAACAGGTCATCATCATAGAAGAACAATGCTTATAAGGCACAGTCAATGACACACTCATCCAGGAATTCACTGAGCAAGAGGTCATCGCATTGAGGTAGGTCTAAGCAGCTCGGGCCAAGCTCAAGGCGTTCGAGGCAGAATTTCTTAGACCAGAGTGACTCGAGATGAGTCACGGGTGAGTGTTGGGGGCATGTTGGCCCTTGAACAAGTTTTGGGAGAACTTGGTCATATTTTCCCATTTTTGGGACTTCAATAGCCTGCCAAAGATGGAGCACCAGACGAAGTGGAGATTGCAGAATTTCAGCCCACTTTTGGATCCATTTTTGGGTTTTTGGGAATATGTAATGGGAAAGGGATGTCGGCCCATGGGTTTACCCATGCTTAGGCCCACTTTTATATGTATAAATAGAAGAGAGGAGTCAAATAGTATGTATGTGTGATGTATGCTAAGTGCAAGTAAGATCTGTAAGAGCTTAGTGCCTATATGAGACTTGCAGAAACTGAGTGCAAGTTATTGTAAGAAGTTGAAGAAGGATTTTTTTCTATAACACAAGGAACAAGGATCTAGCGAGTTTCATAGATCTTATGTACTGCACGCAGTAGGTTTTGGTGGCCACAAAACCCTAGTGCACATAGGACAAAAGATCTGCGCAGCTCACTAGATCCTTCTTCCTTGCGTTATAACACAAAAGCCTTCTTCAACTTCTTACAATAACTTGCATTCATCTTTTGCAAGTCTCATATAGGCACTAAGATCTTACAGATCTTACTTGCACTTAGCATACATCACACATACATACTATTTGACTCCTCTCTTCTATTTATACATACAAAAGTGGGCCTAGGCGTGGGTGCCCATGGGCCGACATCCCTTTCCCATTACATATTCCCAAAAAACCAGAAAGGGAATATGTAATGGGCCACTGAGTGCAGTAGGGTTTGGTGGCTCTGTTCTTGTAACCGCTTGGCCGAAGATAATAGAGAAGAAGAGTTGGTGGACGTAGCCCCAGGGTGGGGGTGAACCATGCAAATCCAATGTTGTCTGCTTTGTGCCTTGTTCTGATGCATTGATGTGATTATTTGCTAAGTTCTTTGATATATTTATATATATCTACTTATGCTTTGTGTTTATTAGATGTGTGTGAATGTATATCTAACATGTATGAAGATGCTTAGTGCTAATCTACTGGGTCTGGTCTATTTTACTATTGCTAAGTGCTGAAATAATTTAGATCTAAATGAATGCTGCGATGCTCTGTGCTATTTGTGAAGTATAATAAGGGTTGAATATTGATGAATGATCATTTCTAAGTTCCCTGTAAGAGACATAATCATAGATCTGTGTCCCAGCTTAGGTTGCAGACAGTTGAGTCCTGCAACCACCCCTGCCTCTACCTTGGGTGAGACTTCATCTGCTTTGTAGGTGTTGCTGAAAGGGCCGGTAGTTAGGGTTTTGTTGGTGCACTCTTGTAGAATTGAACCCTGGGTCTTCCCTCATGCCAACAATTTTTTATCTACCTCACCAACTGCAATAATGGAACTTTCATGCATGTCAAGCACAATAACTGAATCTGATGTAAATTCAACCCTTTTACCTGTTTGAGTAATTTGATAAACTAAGAGAAGATTTATAGAGAGCTTTGGAAGATGTAAAACATTCTCAAAACTTGCATTAGTGAGCTCCATTCTTCCCTCTCCTACAACTTCTATTGGAGTATCATCCCCCATGAGAATAGGAGGTCCAAAGCATGAACTCAAAGAAGTAAAAACTTCCTCGTTAGCTTCCATATGATGTGATGCACTAGAATCTATAATCCATGAATCAGATGAGGAAGTAATTGCAACCAGAGCATGATTATTACCTTTCTTAGGCACACAGTCTTCTTCCTTCTTCTTCTTAGCTCTATCAGAAATGAAGTCTCCAATTTTATTCTTCTGAAGTACCCATGTCATAAGATCGATCTACTTCTTCATGCATGTGGATTATTCACGATTCGGTTTATTGAAAAATGTGCACTTATTTCCCTTCTTGTTATTCCCTTTGGAATTTGAAGAATCTTTATAACCTGAAGAATCCTTGAAGGGTTTGGAATATCCCTCCTTCTTTGACTCTGGATGTAATAGGTCCTTTCATTTCTGCTTCTATTTTTTATTGCATGACCCTTTTCCATCATGCATGGTGAGTGCATGTGATTTGGGATATTTCATGAGGCCCATATGTATGAGTTATGTCTTCTCTTGTGTGAGAGACTCAATGAACTGAGTCATCATAGGCATTTTCCAATTTTCTCCCAAAAGACATCTGCCAGAATGGAAATTGAAGACATATACAACATATTCTAATCCTAGCTTGGCCAAGATTGTTAGAATAAGTTGTTTCTCTCATGTAGACTTGTCAATACCACATTCACCCGATCTCAATATCAAAGACTTAAATTTAGTAAATCAATCCTGTATATTATCAAAACTTTTAGGGTCTAAGGTATTCCAATCTACCTCAAGCATATGACCTCACATCTCATCCTTCTTTCCAAAGAGTCCTTCCAGGGTGGTCCAGATCTCGTTTGGAATATTGCATGTAGAAACATGAAACCATAGATCAATGGATATTAACTCAAGAAGTAGTCTTGTGGCCTCATCCTTATGGTTCGCCCATCTGGTCTTCTCAAGGACTAATGTAGGTTATGTTTATGTCGCCATCGTCAAAATATACAATCCTTTTCTTTTGAGTTGGAATGTGGCCTTAGAATCCATTCAAAATAGTTGTATGGTGTGATTATTATCACCAGACTTGATTGAAGAAGTTGCATCGTCTCCATCCCTACTATTAATTCTGAAAAGATCCTGAAAACCCAGATTGTGGATTTCAAGATATGACAGACAGTTGTATGACAGTTATAGATATGATAAAACATATATTTCTCCCAAAATATGATGTGGGTTTTGGATATTTTTGGTGAGCATAAGCATCCCTATGTTATATGTCTCTGGTTAAACTTTTAGCCTGACCCAGATCGCGAATTTCGCGATATGGCTATTTTACTACAAAAAACCAATTTTCTGGAGGGAAACTGAGTCGTCGCACCCTAAAGAAGGATACAGTGAGAAGATGTTGAATCATTGCACCCTAGAGAAGGATAAAGTGATGCGATTGTGAAAAACTAAATCGTCGCACCCTTCGATAGGAATAGGCTGTGACGATTCCAATCGTCCCACTCTTCGATAGTGATAGGCTGTGATGATGGAAGAAACTAGGTTTACTCAATCCTCTTTCTCTTTTCTCTATATTGTTTGGGTTTCTCTAAGAATATTGACTTTGATACGATGTTAGTGTTTCATGGAAACCTGCACAGAAGACCTAGCTAAAGAATACACAAACAAAGTTTATCAAGAAAAAGGAGAGAGATAAAATATGAAGAATGAGAATCAATGTATATTATGATTTTTTCAATGAGTGAGTGATATTCACTCATATAGGCAATGAGATTCTATAATTAGGAATTCATGAACAGTAGTCACGGTATAAAAATAGAAAGTCTAAAATAGAACTAGTCAGTTAACTCGCATTGAACTAGTATGCCGAAAATATAAATTTCTCCAACAACATGCATCTGTAAAAACTGCAAAGTTTTTTTTGGATCAACAATATTTAGTACCAGTGCACTAGCTAAAAGATGCCTCAACTGTTGAAATATTTATTCACGTTTAGTGCACCACACAAAATTGACTACTTTCTTCTGCAAAGAGGTTATGGGATGGCTAATTTTTGAAAATCCCTCTATGAGTCTTTTGTAGTATCCTACCAATCCCATAAATTACCTTACATCTGTCAGATTCTTTAAAGTGGGCCAATTCATAAAGGCCTTGATATTTTATGGATCAACTAATATTCCTTGATTTGATATGATGTATCCAAAATACTATATTTTCCTTTGATAGAAACCAAATTTATTGAACTTAGCTTACAACTAATGTTCTCTTAGTGTCTGAAAAAACAATATGAGATGCTCCTCATGTTCTTCTTCTAGGTTAGAGTAGATACAGATGTCATCAATACATACGAATACAAACATATCCAGATATTTGTTGAAAATGATGTTCACGAGACACATTAATGTAGTTAGTGCATTGGTAAGTCCAAATGGTACCACCATGAGCTCATAATGATTGTACCTTATTTTCAAAGTCATATTATGAATATCCTCATCTTTAATCTTGAATTGATGATACCCTGATCTCAAGTCAATCTTTGAAAATACTATTTCTCCTTGTACCTAATCGAACAGATCATCAATTTGGGCCAAAGGGTACCTTTTTTTCACTGTCAATTTTTTCGATTGTCTATAATCAACACAAAAACTAAGAGTACCATCCATGTTATTCACAAACAATATCGGTGCTCCCCAAGGAGACACAAGTGATTTGATATAACTTTTGTCTAACAAATCTTGTGTTTTCATCTTCAGTTCCATCAACTCAAGTGTACTCATTCTGTATGGAGCTCTTGATATAGGTGCAGAACCAAGCATAAGATATTTGAGAAATCAATATCTCTTTTAGGAGATATAACCCAATATCTCCTCTAGAAAGGTATCCTTAAATTATTGGATTATTCGATAGTCTTAAAACTTTGTATCTTTGTTTTTCGTTGAATCCAATACATGAAATACATAAAATGGAAAACTTTTCTAAAACTCCTTTTTAGTTTTAAGGTTGAAATATACCAGATAGAGATGGTTCTAGGAGTTCCTTTCACTAAAATTGGATTCCCTTCATCATCTATGCATTCAAATCTATTATTATAGAATTCCAAATCTACTTTATGTTTTTTTAACATGTCCATGCCAATTAAGGTGTCATACAAACCCAAAGGTAAAATAATCAACTTCACCCTTATGAATAGTCCATTCATTTCCATTGGGAAATTTTCTATCAATTCATTGAAATTTCTCCTAACTCCTATACCCAACTAAACTACTTACCAAGATTTCTTGTGCTTTCTTTTCTGAAGAATACATGTCTCAAAAATCTTAGGTACAATGTAGTTATGACTAGATCCATGGTCAATTAAAATAGAAATACCTTTCTTAGCAATCTTACCATCAACTTCCACCACTAATGCTTGGTGGTTTGATTATTGATCTTCTAATGCAACATATATTTTAGGAGTAGTCTTTGCTACATCATTCATTGTTGTAGATTCTTGTATAGTGTATTTAGTCTTGTTAGTTTCCTTCCTATGGGGATAGTCCCTGAGAAAATTCTCTTCTTCACATCCCCAAAATTTGAGAGGCCCTTTCCAAGGCTCCCTTGACTTTCATGCTACTGACTCTGCTAGTTTTCCTTCACTTCGAGGTGAAAAATTATGTTGAAATCTAATTCATGCAGGATAGCTTGGTTTAAAACTTTTTGATTGATTCTTATACTGCATAGGATTAAATCCTTTCTTCCTCTGCTCAAACTTCTCCTTTTTCTTTTCCTTCCAAATATTGTTGAATTATGGTTTATTCTTTCTTTGTTCATAATAATAATTATCCTTTCTTATTGTATTATCAAGTTTCTTAGGCTCATTGAATTAAATTCTTTCTTTGTATGATTAAGGAAATCCACTAAGGAAACATCAAATCTTCACTTTTTCATCTTTGGTATATGAAACATACCTTAGCAGTTCCAAAAATTTACTTGCATAGTCATCCATAGTTAATTGACCCCATTTAATTTCATGAAATTCCTTGATTTTTCCATCATGATACCTCTTTGATAGATACTTCTAATGGAAATACTTTTTAAAGAGATTCCAAGTGGTTTTATTTTCATTTTCTTTACATTATTGAGATCATTCCACCAAATGGATGTTTTTTGTTCATGTTGTAAATAGCCACTCTAGCCTTCATGTTTCCATAGTAATCATGCACCTGAAAATACTTTCTCATTAAAAGAAATCACCCCTCATCTTCCTCACTAGAATTCACCACACCATTAAAGGTAGGTGGTTTTATCTTTCAGAACTCCCCCTGCATATAATCTTTGGAAATTTTCTTCTTCTTATGCGTAGAAAAAGGTTTTGACCCATTACTGATGGATTCATCAAAAGTAGTTGTATTCCGACTTGAAGAATTTTTTGTTGTATCAATATCATCACTGGAGGTCTAATTGTTTATGATAAGAGACCTCTTTCTTGAAGGAATTTTACCAGAGTTCCTTGATATTTGTCCCTATTGCATGTTTTTCTAAATCTTAGTGAAGCTTTGTAACAAACATTTAGTTCTCTTTGTTATTATTAGGCTTTGATAATATTCTAATTATCTACTTCCAGACTTCTCACAGTCTCTGCCATGTCCGGTGGAGTCTCTCCCCTCTTATGAATTTCGTTTTCTTGGATTTTTGGTGAATCTTCTATGATTTTTGTATCATGTCTTTCTCTTTCTCCATGAAAACAACGTTAGATGATAAAGAAAAAAATGTCATATTTTCCAACATCTAAAAACATCATTCATATTTTGATCCCATACAACCCCAAGTGTTGTAACCTCACTCTAATACCATATGTAATAAACCCAGTTATGAAATATAAATAAACTGCAATTTGCTCATCTACAATATGTAGTTTCACCGTGACCATATGAATACATGTTACATTAAGTTATCTAATTGTCATATCATGTTCTTATTTTTCAAGTTTGTATGGTATTTCACTTCAATTTTATAATAATCGAGGTTAAAATTGAAAGTGAATGTCAAAATAACAAGGTTCAAAACAATGGAGTTTTTGCAGACCAACAAAATGATGCATGATAAGAAATTAAAATCCATGAACCATCTCATATAAGAAAATATATTAGATTTTAGTATGATGCACAAGTTGGATTATTGAGAGGGGGGTGAATCAGTAATGAGCAATTTTAGTACTTTTTACCACATTATATTCTTCAACAATATTCAACAATTTATCGTTAACATTCAATATATCATCAATGTTGTAATCAGAAAAAACATCACACCACAATATATGCACAATACACCAGAATT
>JASDQU010369284.1:0-11447 GCA_032191745.1 Picea mariana
ACAATGAAAGGATGAGAATGAAATGTATCACTTTTCGTTCAATGAATCCTATGTATGGGAGAGAGAGAAAATGACCCAGATCAACCTTGAACTACAATGCACAATTTCCTTCAAATGCCAACGCAAACAATCATTTATCAAAGGAAAATTCTCTTTGTGTCTTTTTCAAATACTTCAACAATCTCAATAATTTGATTTTTTCAATGTTTTCTAAAAAACAAAAACAAGTCTTTGAAAGAAAAAACTTTTGTTCACTTTCCAAAAAGGACCCTCACTATGCCAATGAGAGTACAGAAAATCAAATTAATGAACAAGCAAATAACCCAATCTACTCTTTCAATGAAAGCAAAAATACAAAGCAAACCAATTTAATCTTTTCAAATGCAAAAGAAAATGATCTTTCAAACCATAAGCAAATGAGAAAATCCAAGAAAACTTAACTTTCAAACCAATCATTGGTTCTTAACTAATCAGACACACTTAGCTTCTGAAGTCAGAGAGAATGGTTTTGTCAAGAAAAGCCAAGAAACGAAAGTCAAGTCCAAAATGACAAGAAAAGCCTTGAAACCCTAAGACTGTTCATGCATGCAAACGAAGACAAGAAAGATACCAATCAGAGGTCCAAGAAACTCACAAGAGGCAATCAAACTGATCTGGGCAGTTAACAATGCCAAAACTTAAAATAAATTTTTGAAAAAGAGTGTCGCAGGCAGGCAATATAACACAGTGCGAGAATCATTGATTCTCGCAAGTAACCCTTGAGCAGGGTGTGAGAACCTCGCACTGAAACCTATGGGAAGTGCACGAACTCTACCTATTTTCGCAGGCTGCAATGAAGTGCAGTGCGAGAATCCCTGAACATAAGCAAAAATTTGAAAAATGAAGCAAAATTTAAGAAGACTTCTGGACCTAGAAGGTCTATCACGATATCCTGAAGACTCAGAGACTGATAGGAAAAGAGAAAAGTGAAACCAGAACAAATGGCCACAGAAAAATATCAAAAGCCAGAAAGAAAATGGGATTGATCCCCAGTGGAGTAGCCAATTTTGTTATTGGATAAATCCATAAGTGCAGACACAAACCGATCTCCCTAGATCCACCTGGATCTAGAACAAAGCAAGACAGAATATAACTCTTTCCCTAGATTCTAACCATTGAATTAAATAAGAGGCAAGAACAAGGAACATACCTTATTAACGCTTCCTTTGGTCTTTGTTGCTTCCGCATCTCTCCAATGCTCTCCTACAATCAAGACCAAAACAGTACAAACCAAGTGGAGTAAAGAAAGCACAATCTATTCAACAGTGAATCTATGTATATGATCAAGGAGTTATAAAATAAAGTAGAATTAGCTTTATGGGAAAGGGACATATTACTGTATCATATTGATGGAAAGTAAAGATTACAACCCGAGCCTTGATGTTGCAAACTTCCTTTCGATGGCCCTTGGCCCCGACACACACATTTTCTCACTTGTATGAAGAAGATCAACCACCTTTGATAAACTTGTTGGAGTTCTTAGTTGCTGTAGCATCAATCCTTCACACAGTCTTTCACCAATTCTCCAATGACTCTTGCTTAACCTTGTTTTCTTTTAACTTTGTCCATGAGAATTCACTCAATATATAGGAAAGAATGAATTGGTTACTTGGATAAGAATGATCCCAAAATATCAGGGAATCCATTACTAGGATAACCATTCGAATGCCATCTCATCCTTCTAGAAGATTCCCTTCTAGAATCTTCGAGAATTCATCTTTTTCCTTGCTTAAGAAATAGTTTGCACCCTAGTAGTTCAACATAATGTGAACTTCTCGCACCCTAGCTTAAGGCAGCCTGCGAGAATCATGCATTCTCGCAGGAAAATGTACTAGCAGCCTGCGAACAGTCCTCAAAAATGTGATTTCTGGAAAGAGATGAAGGTAACTTTTCTCAGGAGAAAGTTCTAATGAAGAGCCTGAATACACCATCATCAATACATCATCATGATGACCAAAATCATGGGTAACACAAGGCCCTAAATCCTGATCTAGTTTTGGTTTGCTATGAAGAAAAAGGTTAATAAATTTTAAAGTAAGAAATTTTTTTTCTTAGGTTGTTGATTACTCAAGGGAAATGGATGCAACTTTAGTGGTGCTTTGAAACTTTCCAAGCCAAAATAAGGAAGAGTATGTATGCAAGGAATGCAACTTTTCTATTCGATGAAATCTATCTAAAGGAAAGGAAGAGATCTATTTATTTTCATATTTTTAAACAAAAATGGTAACCTCACACTATCTCATTAACCACTCAAGACAATCAAATAAAATGAAAAAAATCCTCAAAAACTAGTCACACCAATGCAATGTTTAATACACTAAAACATTTACCCTAGCACACTTTTGAAATGAAAACTTTTATTAATCCGATAAATAAAATGAATATGCAAGTCAACCAACAAAATACACAAGTTAAGGGATATATGATATTGGTATTGATGCAACCAAGCACACTCCAATGCCTATATAGGATCAAACCCCAAAACTTGTACATGTATATAGTAATGTAAAACCTCTCATCACACATAAGATGAATGTGAAGGGAACAAAGGCACACTACCAGATATGAAAATACCTGTTGGAGATGCTGCCCAAATCACTACTCGCCAGCCTATAATAAACTTACTCAAACCAACAAGCCAAGAACAACACTTAGTCGCCTCAAATTCACCCTGAGAGATAAACATCAAACAAGAGGCTCAACCAAGGATAAAATCAAGGCTTCTCTACCTATGATAGATTCATTGTCAACAAACAAGGTACATATATGAGAAGACACAACTTAGAAAATACAAAAACAGTTACATATAAGATAGGTTGCAACCCAACAATAGTGCAAAGCATAACCGACAAGTAGGTAGTCACGAGATGTAGTGGGAAATCTTGTGACTAGTCTCTCTAGTGCTCAAATATAGAGCATGTCCATATGGAAAATTAGGCATAAAAATCCCAAATTGGAGATATTTGATCACCTAGTGAGTGAGTGGGTAAGATAAAAATCTACAGACAAGTTTCAAAAATAAAAAGAACAAGGGAAGTTCCAAAACTAAGGAAAAATCAAATATCCTTCCCCAATGCAGTTGATAGTTATTTTCCTTAGAAATCCCCATGTGGATAGGTGATGACTCCCTCATATATGACCATGATTTGAGATAGACTATAGGATATACCACTACAAATTTTTCCCTAAATTTGAGATAGACTATATGATAGACCACTACAAAGTTTTCCCTAGATCTATTAGATTTGTTCCTATTTATGCTAGGGGACATAATGGCATACATTTTTATTTGTAGGTTGTCCTTATGTATTACTAGTTGATGCAACTCTAAAGGTCCATCTCCAACTCCTGCAACCTACTTCCTTCACACAAGTAGAAAAAAATACCAATCCTCAAACCTCTTCAAGCATTAGGAAATTCAAATCCAATCTAGATGTAATATGATATGCTCAAGGAAAGAATAGATCTATCAACTACAACTGAATAAAATAGCATTGAAAGGGGAAAACCATGTAGATATATATAAAAAAGGAGAAAAATGTACACCAGTCCATAAATAATTTGAGTCATCATTGAGGTTATCCTTGGCCGTTTCTCTAGCTCCTCCTTACCCCTCACACAAGCAAGGATGACCTGATATGGAGACCAAGATTTATAGAATAGTTCCTCTAAATTTATACAACATAAGTATGTAATAAATTATTCCTCCTCTTACCTATGGAATGCTTTCTATATGTATATATATTTATGGAGGAGGCTGGGGGGCGCTTCTATGTATCTAGAACTTAGTGAACCTCAAGTGTATGATGAGTTCCTAATCTCATATCAGCAGAGAAACAACTCACCTAGAATTGACTCCTCATAACTCATCAAATATAGAAGGTTAAAGGGGCATTCAAAATCTATAGTGGTGCAACTCATGACCTATCATGTGCTATCAATTATATATCCCATGACCAATCAAACTCTGCTAGTAATTCAAATCATGACCTCCCTCAAAAAATGTGAAATCCAACGAATAAGAGTGTGTCTCAACAGGGAAATATCAATAGGTCCTCCATGTGTCACTAGGGTGGAAAATATAGCTATAACACTTTGGTCTATAGATAAAAGACAATGTTGTGGCATCGAATACTGAGACATATTGGAGATAAGGGACTTCAAGCACTACATGGTAAAGGTATGGTTGAAGGTGTGTCTGATCATACATTAGGTTTTGATTTCTTTGAACATTGATATATGGTAAACAAAATCGGGTAAGATTCTCACCTGGTGCTACAAGATAAATGGTGATCATAGAGTTAATACATAGTGATGTGTTTGGACTTGTTCCTATTCCATCAATAGGTAAACTTGTGTACTATATTTTGTTCATTGATGATTTATCAAGGAATCCATGGATTTATTTCCTCCAAAAAAAATATGAGGTCCTTTGTAAATTTCAAGAGTTTAAGGCTCTTATGGAGAATCATATAGAGAAGAAAATAAAGGTGTTGAGGATAGATAAAGGTGGAGATGTATGTAGGAATGAATTTGAGGAATTCTGTAAGAAGTGTGGTATAAAAATGTATAATACTAATCCACACACACTTCAACATAATGGGGTTGTAGAAAGGATGAATATGATGTCGATGGAAAAAGAAACGAGCATGCTCAGTGGTTCCTAGTTAGAATAAGAATTCTAGGTAGAGGTAGTGGGTACTGCATGTTACTTGGTGTTGGGTCCTTTTGGTCACTTGAGTGAGAAAAAAGAGGACCCTTAACTTCCTTGTTGGACAAACAAGATAACACAAAAAATATTAGTAAATTAGTGAATCCACAAGATAATAAATAACAAAACAAATAACCAAAAAATGAAAGCAAACTAAGAACATATAAATTCTAAAAGATGCATGAAATTGACATAATAGATAACTACCCAAATGGAAAGTGATCTCTTTGAATTGATATCACCAAAGGAGAAAAGTCGGACTACATATCCCCAATTCCTCCTTGGGAGCGCTCTTGAGTCCCCAAAAAGTAGAGCTTTATTCTCCTATATAATAATGATGAATAACTTCTTTGTCAAGTTTATCAAGAGGTCAGAAGCTTACCAAATGCTATGATTTCTCAACGGGCTCTCAAGAGAATCAACGACTTATCTAAGAGTAAATGGGAAACATAACAATACAATTAATTCCTTCCTTTTTAGAATACAATGGACATGTATTTATAGGACCATAGAAAAATATTTCATAACATGTTCCAAGTGTGAATGGGATGCCTTTAGAGGTACATACTGGTCCTTTTAGTCATCCCAAGGAGAAATGTTGTGGTGATCTTGGGGTCTTGTCCTGATTCACTTTAGCCTAAAAGTGGTTGAGGCCTGATCAAATTCATAAATGTGTCATTTCCACGTCCAAACAATTTGAATAAGAGACAATTACACAGACCACATAGAGTGTGTGTTTGGCTCTTTTATTATCCACACGGATGTGTGCGCGTTGACTTTGGTGGAAATGCACATAAAATTATGGCTCTTTTTATATAGTATTTCCATCTTGTTGAAGTAGGTTCTGTAAATGTTGGAAGTATGTTGTGTTTGTGTTGATATTTTTTTCAACCATTGTCTGTATTGCTCATGAGCAATTTTCTGGTGATAAAAGATGCCCCCTGATGTGTGAGGTTAGGAGCATACGTATAGCCGAAATACATCATTGTTTCTTTTGTGAATATGAGAGTTTTAGCTTCAATCTGAGGAGGACTATAGGAGCGATCCTTTGAAGGAAAATGGGATCTTGAGGAGAACCAATTATTCTTTGAAAACTAAAATATACATCTGGGTACAAACGAGGTGGGCATGCCCAATGCTCATGTCATGAAAACATAAATGAAATGATGAAAAATGAATATTGTTGATGAATTAAATGTCTTCAATACCCTCGGGGGTGTCATAAAATGATAGATGATGGTTCTGATTACTGAATGGGATCTAAATCGAAGTATGAACAAATCAGAAGCTTTAATGGCCTAGCAAATTCAGAGGTCCTCGATGATTACTGAAACCTGTAGCAGTCGCATAGGAAGACTCACCATAACATGAAACTTTGTTGGAGTCGAATGTCATGGGGTTCAACGACATGAAAAATTGAAGAGGAATATTTCTATTCCATTTGAGAATACTCATTAATAAGGGAGTGAGAGCCAAAATAATGCCACCTTCCTAAAAATTGTGTTGGCGTTGATAGGAAAGGGGCACGACTACAAGAAGAAAAGGGCTTCTTGGCATCGATTCGATCATCTGGGTATCATGGATTGAATGGAGGAGAGGATGGATGGAATGGTGACATGAACAACGTTCAATATGTATGGGAATAAATAACTTCCCTTGGTTGGGTAAAATGGAATGATGGAAGCAATCGTAAAACATGAAATGGTCTCAGGGGGATGACTAGATGTTGGGTATGTTGGTTTTCGAGCCTAGTTATCTTTCTGATTTAGAGGTATTTTTTTTCAACCATGTATATACTCCATGAAGACTGTACAAACCTCCACACAGGGGGGAGGGGATTCCACCCCTATGGGGTCTGGGGACGAAGCCCCCGAAGGAAAAATTGCCTTGTAAATGTATATTGTAATTTCATAGTCAATATTGACCGTTTATCATTAAGTCACAGATATAATGATAGAGATTATGCTAGGATTTTTTTTCCCTGGAAGGAAACCTTATTTTATGAGGGAATTGTATTGTGGTTGTGTTATGGAAGATCTAATCTGAAAGTAGAAACCATTTGTTTACTTCTATCTTTGGACTAAGGGAGGAGTCTTGGTCCAAAGGGGAGATTAACCTGTCTGCAGGGTAAGATTTATCATAACACTCATGGGAGGTTGAGATGTTGGTTTTGAAACACTCTTTTTTCAGCATCAACAATTTCCACCACTACCAGTCTTCCTAATCACCGGCTAAAAACATTACTCTATATCCTAGTCTAAACATGTAATCATTAGATGGGTTTTGAGACCATACCAATTCATTCTCTTAATCTCTAATCTTAATAGAAAAAAGTAACATTATGCTCACCACATTATCCCATTCTTCAACCTCATGGCCAACTAACTCAAAATCTCTAGCCTTTTTCCATCCTTGTTTCCAAAAGGAACCATGTTATTCATTTTCTACTACATCTACAAGAGATAGGATTCCTTTCTATATAAGTGCCACCCAATTAATGAATTTGATAACAAATGGTCCTCATTTATTCCAATCCATGAATCAATGCCTATCTAACAAGTTTTCAACCAATTTCTAATGAGGGGGAAATATAGAACGAATTCCTTTTGCATGATGGAAACATATACAATGCACTTATTCCAAATCCTTAGTCAATCCTAAATAAAAAGAGGATTTAAATACTTAGTTTCATTCACTTTCTACCACAAACCTATAAACTTAATTAACCTCCATAATTTCTCCCCTACCAAGGCTTTCCCAAAATAATGAATGCTTTTAAATCCCCACCCCACCCCACCCCCCCAGATCTTTGGGAATTGTTGGCCCTTGACCATGTTTTGGTAGATTCTTGGTCATATTGACCTATGTTGGGACTTTGACGGCATGTCGAAGGAGGAGCGCAAGATGAAGTGGAGATTAAGAGATCTCGACCCACTTTTGGGTCCTTTTTTGGTTTTTGGGATTATGTAATGGGATTGGGATGTCGACCCATGGATTTACCCATGATTAGGCCTATTTTGCAATGTATAAATAGATGTATAGGCATCTATAGGCAGATACATGCATCTATAGGTTTTTGTAAGTACTTTGTGCATGATTGTGAGAGACTTGCAGAGCTAAGTGCAAGTGGTTGTAACAGATGGTGGAAGGATTTGTTTTGTAATGCAAGGAAGAAGGATCTAGCGAGCTCCATAGATCTTTTGTCCTATGCAAAGTAGGGTTTGGATGGCTCTGTTCTTTTAACTGATTGACTGAAGATAATAAAGAAGAAGAGTTGGTGGACGTAGCCCTAGGGTGGGGGTGAACCATGTAAACACTGTGTTGTGTTGCTTTGTGCTTGTCTAGATGTGTTTATATCTTCTTTTGCTAAGTTTTTAGAGATGATTAGATAGATACACTTATGCTTAGTGCTAATGATGTATAAGAATGTTAGATCTGATCTATATGAATGTGTTGAGTTCTTGATCTGCTAGATCTACCCTATCTATTGATGCTAAGTGCTTACGTACGTTATATCAGTGTGAATGCTGTGAAGCCCTGTTTTATCAGCGAAGTGATTATTGATTGTATATTGAGGAACTGATGGTGCTAAGTGCTTTATTAAGTATTATAATCATAGATCTATGTCCCAGCTAAGGTTGCAGACACTTGAGTCTTGCAACCACCCCTGCCTCTACCTCATGTGAAACTTCATCTGCTTCGCAGGTGTTGCTAAAAGGTACGGTAGTTAGGGATTTGTTGGTGCGTTGTTGTAGCATTGAACCCTGGGTCTGCCCCTGTGCCAACAAATGGTTCCGTTGCCGGGACTTGAAACTGTGATTGCTAGGAACTGAGAAAGAAGAATCTTTGTGCAAAGATCCATCTTGAAACTGTGAAATCTCTATGCATAGATATGTTTCCCTAGTACGCAAATTTCTACTTGACCTAAGAAGCTCTGTGCTAAGGAAAATAAGTTTGATCTGAAGAAAAGAGGTAATATTCGGAAGCTTTGTGCCCTAAGAAAGGTAAAAATGGGGATTTTTTATTAAAAACAGGTAAGATCTGCAAGCTCTGTGCTCTAATAAAGGTAATAATAGTTAAAAGTTTTAGATCTGGAAGCTTTGTGCTCTGTAGAAGTAAGATAAGTGGAAATTTTTGTTTCTAGAGTATAGATCTAGGTATGTTTAATAGAGTCTATCCTCATTTGAAAACTAGGGTATTAATAGATGAAAAAAGATTTGATATCACTAGATCTGATAAGAATAGTGAAATATATGTTATACCTATGCATAGAAAGAATGTTTGGACTAACAAATGGATGCAGGATCCTAGAAAGAATTTATTGTAGGTTAGTTCCTATGATCCTAGCACTCAGTACATGAGAAGATGGGGATCATTTAAAAGAAAGAGAGGATTAACCCTCTGTTACAGCTGTAGAAAACTGGGACACCTTTCTAAGGCATGACCTGGGAAAAGACTTGGTTTTATTTGTTGCAAAGCTATGGACCATGAAGTGTTGGATTGCCCTAGAATGGTTTTTGGCACAGGGGTAGACCCAGGGTTCAACGTTCAAGAGTGCACCAACAAGACCTAGCTACTGGCCCTTTTAGCAACACCTATGAAGCAGATGCAGTCTCACCTGAAGCAACTATGAGGGGGTTGCAGGATAGAGATGTCTACAACTAGGGGAATATCAAGTGGATCTATTACAAAAACAATACATCATACATCTACCATTCAACAAGCTAGATCTAACCTTCACATCTATAGATTTGATCTAATACAATAAAGTAGGTAACAATATAACAACGACAAAGATCAAAGAATCAATCACACACAAAACAAGATAAGTACATGGTTCACCCTCTCTCTAGGGCTACGTCCACATAACTCTACTTATGATTCATTAAGGTAAAGCATATAGTTCTTATCTACACTCTCAGCTAGTAGATTCTCTTTCTTCTCTCTCTTTCTCTTCCATTCCTGCGCACCCAGCTGCAGGACTTGACCTTCCCACACAACACAAGATCTTAAAATACCAGAAGGCTTCCTCTCTCTCAACACTTCTCTCTCTCAATAAAATGATCCCTCACTCAATACTATAGCTAGATCAACAACAGCATTGTACTGCAGAATTACCAACCCAACCCTAGGTCCTTTAGACCTCTATTTATACATTACAACACCTCACCAATAGCCTTAGGCCAAAACCTAGGTGTCCAAAATGCTAGCTCCAAAAACCCTAGGTGTCTAAAACCCTAGCTCAACTTGACCCACTTTTTTCGGGCTTCACTAGCCTGTCTTTCCTTCCTTCTCACGCGGTGCTCCAAAGAATCCAACGATGGCTTTTTCCACTTGCTAATTTTTCCATGATCCATATTCCTTGTTGATCTATCTTCCTTGATCTCCTCATCCAATGTCTTGCATTTCCTCGCTTTGCTCCATCTTTTCTGCTCTTTTGCTTACTTCGACCCAGTGACAGTCACTATGTCTTCGGCAAAGTTCACTTTTTACCTTTTCTTCCTTGTTCTTCACTTCCTCCCATAACCAAGGGTCAACATACCCCCAAAAATCACCTGTGACTCATCCTAAGGCACTTTGAATCCGATCCTTCTGTTTTTCTTCAACTTTGGACTGCGCAAGGCAGCCTTGGTTTCTACTTTATGCCTTCTCTCCCTCCTTATCCAGACTGTCTTTTCTGTGTCTGGTACCTAGTTTCAACTGCACTTGGTACCTAGACCCTTTTTTTCATGCTTTTACTAAGAGCTACGAGGTAGCTGGTTGTCATAGTACAACTTCACCCGACTCCCATTCACCAATGCTTCCTTCCATTCTCCCTTCAATGTTTTCAGTTGCGCAACTCCTCCTTCTGTAACATAGGCGATCTCATATGGTCCAAGCCAATGCATTGTGAAATTCCATGGGTGTATTATAAACTTACTATCATACACCATTACTAAATCACCTTCCTTGAGTTCCTTCTTCTTGATGTGCCTGTCATGATATGCCTTCTCTCGTTCCTTTTGAACCTGCTGGTGGAGTCCTGCAATGAATCTGTCTTCTTCCAGTTCAACCAACTGTGCGAGCCTTTCCTGAACAACACCAGTGTCATCCATACCTATAAAAGAAGAAATTCTTAATATTGGTACCAAATATTCCATCGGGACAACAACTTCGAGACCATAAACCAACCTGAAAGGGGTTTGCATTGTTAATTTCTTGCAAGTGGTTTGATAGGCCCATAGTACTACAGGTACTCTTAAGTCCCATTCATCCCTATTCACAATGAAAATCTTCATTAATTCTGTCTCCAAGATCTTGTTGAATGCTTCAACTGTTCCATTTTCTTGTGGATGGTAAGGTGTACTCTTTATTGATTAAGGTTGGTTGTCATTCATGTCAACCCTTGAAGAAAGACCCATATCATAAAGGTTTTGGTAATGGACCCAATATTGTTTGATGTAAATATGACTCATTATTGTTTTTTCATTGTTGATAAGAAGTAAATATGGATGAACTCCAAAGTGGTCCCCTTATGGTGAAAGCCCTCACGGGAAGACATTTTCTGGAGTAAGAGAACCCATGCTTAATTGTGAAATAATGAGATGAAAGAAAGTGAATTTGTCAGGGAAAATATCCTATATGGATATTTCTTGTCATTTCATTTCCGGTGGTATGTGGAACGTCACATAATTCCTCATGGTTAGAGAGTTATGGC
>JASDQU010369287.1:0-11447 GCA_032191745.1 Picea mariana
TTATGTTATGATAAAGGATTTATTGTTGCATTGTTGTATTCTCCGGTTTTCTGCGTTTGAATGTAAGAAGATCTTGCGTTTAGATGCTTTCTCCTATAGTCTGTTAGAAACCTGATGTTTGCGACAGACCTTTTGCATTTCTCTTATACAAGTCTTCCCCCTATTCACCCTTACTACAACTCACTGTTTGAAGTTTATCTAAGACCTCACTTGCCCATGCATGCTTGGCCTAGTTTCAGAGTTAAAACAATATTGTTTTGAGTTAACTTTCATTCGATGACTCACTTTTTATAAACAAATTGTGACATAAACTGATAGGTGTCAGGCTCTGCTCCTGCTGCAATCCAGGAGTGACTTCCGTCGCCAACACCACCAATATGCACCTGGATTAGGAACAAAATTCAATTCTAGAGGTGAAAGTCCAAAACTTGTTTACCTACAATTAGTCTACAATATGTAGTAGTGAATTCAAGATCATTGTTATACATCTAGGGCCACTTTGGAGTTTCATGTCCAAATAATTGATAATTATGGTCAATGCCACAACCAAAGTTTTACTGAGGAAGTATACAATTCGATTGGTGATTTTGTTCTTGTAATTGATGTTCATGTGCAATTATTTAAGGTAAATGGACCACTCTTGATGGTGACCATTTTGCAACTTTCCTGATGTCCACATAAATTGCAGAATTCTATGGGCAATGTGGATGATTGTTTCCCTATAGTATAATTCTTCCACTACTAACAGACTAGACAATGAGTAAATATTCTCACCATAGGTGGGAAACCTACAAATAATATCTAAGAGTGTCTTAGAGTGATAGGCCACCAAATTTTCATGTTGTATAATTACTACAATGATGACGTAATCGAAGGTGTCTATCTCAATTTCAAATGGTTGTTGCAGATCTAGCAAAGTGAGGACTAGCATCATGTAATGGTGACACCTTAGCTCCTCAAATGATTTCTATTGTTCCCTAACAAAATTTTCCTTAGCTCTACTGTTGATCACCTAACTCAAGAACCAAGCAATATGATAGAAACCCAAAATGAACCTACAGTAAAAGTTGGTGAGACCCAAGAAACGACAAATCTCCATTAATGTCTTTGGCATTGACTAGTCACAAATGATTTGATCTTGGATAGATCCACATGCATAGCATGATCATCCATGATGTGCCCCAAATATTGAAATATTGGCATTCTGAATGAGAATTTCTCCATATTGGAATATAACTTATGTTTACACAGGGTGCTCAATTTTTCTTGAATGTGCTTCAAATTTCTTCTCATGATTTGCTAAAGATGAGAATGTTTTCTAAGTATTAGACCATATAATAATTGCCGAATGGATGAAAAATATCATCCATCATCCTCAATAATATTTATATCACATCAGTCAAGTTGAAGGGCATGACCAACCACTCAAATATACCTACCTTATACTTGAAGGATATCTTCCACACATTAGTTGGCTTGATTCACACCTAATGATACTTGGACTTAAGATGAATAGAAAACTTGGCACCTTTGAGTTAACTAAGTAGATCATCAATCTCAAGGATGGGGTATCGATTCTTGAATGTGATCTTTTTCAAGTCTCTATAGTCAATATAGAGTTTCCATTAACCCTTGTTCTTCTACACTACATAATAGGCATCCCACGAGGAGATGAGATTGGTTGAATTTGGCCCTTATTTATTAGCTTTTGAATCAAATATATGATATCTGCATTCTCTAGAAGAGAGTGTTTGTATATAAGGCTATTAGGTAGAGAGGCACTTGATGTCAAGTCAATTACATGCTTTACCTAACAATGCAAAGGTACCTCACCATGAACATGTCTATATATTCTTCCACCAACTTGTCTACCTATCTTTGTTGTGTAAAGGGAGCCCTTGCATAGGCCTTCATGACCATGTTTATTTTATTTGTTCCTTCCAATCAAACCATAAAGAAAAAAAATATCCCACTTCGAGATATTGTCTTCTTGTATTGATTATCAATGTCTCTAGATACTATGGTAGTTAAGTCTATCGTTCGTATTGTATAGAGATGATCTCCCGAGTTAATAATAACACCATGAAGCCTAAATTGGTACACAACATGACACTTCCACGTATATGGATCTCTTAAAATATAATCACAAACTTAAAGTGGGGCAATGTCACATAATACCTCATCTTTGAAGGGATTGATGCTATATTATAGTTGACACTATTAGCAAGTGCAGATGTCTCATACTCGTCTTAGGGAAATAATGGTGAATGGTTATGGGTGAAGTGCCATTGGAAAACTCATCTTCCTAATTACTTATGCTAATATCTAGCTCTTTTTTCCATCCTTTTCAACAATGAAATGCAAACATGTCTCATTCACCCACATTGGTGAGTGGAAGAGGCACTCACCTTCCTTGAGCTATTCTAGTTCCTCTAGTTGAACCTTTTTTTTCGTAGTTGTAACATTGAGTTCCAATTCAATGATCAATTTTCCTCTCTCCCTCAAATATTTTGGTGTTAGGGATGAATGATATTCCCATACTTTTATCTTAGCTAATAATTATTGACTAGTATGAAATTTGTCATTGTTGCGCCAAGGGATATTGTGAGTGTCACACCACTTTCCTGTGTCCTTGTTCAACTTCTCAATATTATTATTTGAATGTTACTTTGATTGGATTCCATGGTTGTCAAGAGGTTAGTTATATTTACTTTTTCCTTTGTTCTTAGAGTTAGGGTTACCTTATCCCTTCTTTTGTTGTGGACGATTTCCAATCCCAAACTCTTTCTTACCTTCTTCCCAAATTATTACTAAATATTGATATCATATTGGTAAGTGGATCCTAGTGAAGAGATGTCCAAAAACTCCATTATAATTGGGTGAATCTATGTAGGTTGTTGTGAAATTTTAGAAACAATTGTTGCTTAGAGTCCCCGATATCTATTTTTTTTTATGTAGGGTATGAAATGTGTTAATGTACTTTGGTGCAATCTACTCTTTACCTTGGCACAAGGTCATCCATCACATATACTAGTCTTCACAATTTTCGATATGATGCAGGGGAATCTTTTGAAACTCAAAATTTGATATTTAGAAGGTATTCCAAATTTACTTAAGGGACTATGTTCTCTTAATTTGAATTTTGGAAAATAGGGTTGGCTATCAGTAAGGGATTTGTTTCCTTAAACGGTATGTAATTGCTAGTTCTAAGAAAAATTGTTTGAGGAGTTAGAACCGTTGGGATTTGATATGATTTTTGTAAATAATAGACGATTTGACCCATCCTTAGTGGATTAATATCAATCTCTCTCATTGTGCATATAAATACAATTAGAGCTCTGTAAAATCTCGAATCTGGAGCAACATAGTTTTGAGATGAAATTGAATGAAGTTTGTAGTCAATTTATGTTTTTGTTCTCCTCTTTCCGAAAATTATTTGTCGAATGACCCATTCACTAATGTTTGTATATTTGTGCATTAATTCCTTAGGGAATATATATTTGGATATTGTGATTATTGTAATCTGTTATCATGGAAGGCGAGAGCTTCTTTCTAGAACTTGATAGTTAGAATTGTAGCCACTGTGTTACAAGCGTTCTAGTTTTAGAAGTCTTGGAATAATGTGACTTAACCATAGTTATTTAATAGATAGTGAGGATTGAACTGAGTTTTTATCAATTATGTGTAATACTTTCCCTGTCATCATCTATATACAATTAGAGAACTAAGATTGTAGGTTGAATTGGCTTGTTGGTAGATATTGGCTCGATTTGGAAAATTGACAGAATCATAGTTGGCTCATTGATCGATTGACAGAGTGAATGTGCTCGTGGCATCCAATTTGTTGCAACAATTCAAGCATAGTGTGAATCGTATAAATAAAACCATGTAGATCATGGTCATATTGAAGTGTGTGTGTTGACAATTTTTTCATAGGTTAAGTCAATACCGAGTTGAAGCATCGAAGTTCTCTTTTGATTGTTTCTAGATTAAGGGAAACTTGGTCACATAGGATCAGTGCGTGGTTGTTACATCATTTCCATCCATTGAGAGTAATCATGGTTAATTAGAGAATTTGGAAATCAAGTGAATGAAAATAGAGGCAAATTGAATAACCTACATGCATGGCAGGTTCTTTCTATCACCTGCACCAATTTTGGTATCAGAGAAGGAATCAATTGCTATAGGAGTAAGAGAATATTTTCTTTGTAAAGCGATGGAATTCAGAGTCCATGGAAGAGGCCGAGGTCGAGGAATACTGGTCGTGAATTCATAGTTACTTGAAGAGGTGAGAAGTCTTCAAGCACAACTAAAAACCATGGAAACTACTCAACAACGTGATGCTGACATATGATATGTCAGTGAGAGGGAGGAAGAGTCTCTAGCAGAATAGGCAGAACCCATTGAAGAGACTGTATAGATAAGATTTCTCATATCAGTCTTAGGGGCTAGTTTTAGACCCAAAACAAAAGTGCCTACATATGAAGGTAGTTTAAATGTTGAGGAGCTAGTAGCTTGGGTGAGTCCCATGGATAAATACTTCAAGTATGAGCAAGTTAATGAAGAGAATAGAGTTAAATTAATTTGTTATAATGAGAATGAGAGGACATGAATCCCTTTGGTGGATGGTGTGCAGGATGAGAGGAAGAACAAAGGAAAGGAAAATATTACAAACTAGAACATGATGGTGGCTAAGCTAAAAGGTAAAATTGTATCCATACATTATCATCTTTCTTTGTTTAAGAAAATGTATAATTTGAAACAAAATTTAATGTTTGTTAGAGAATACACTGAATAATTTTATAAAGTTAAAAATACAGCTGGATATATAGAAGACACGTCTAAAAATGTTTCCAGGTATATCATTGGTTTAAGGTTTGACATTCAAGATGAGACAAGTTTGTTGTTCTCAAAGACAATAGAGGAGGAATATCAATTTTCCTTGAAGGTAGAAGAGAATTTGGAAAGGAAGAAAAGTCAATAAGGAAGAGGTAGAAGTCCCAAAGGAAGAGGATGGAAAAGTGGGTGAGGACAACCACAATGAAAAAATGATGGATATAGTAGCTCAAAACAACATGAACACTCGCAAAGAGGTAATGATTCAAGAGGTAGGAGATATTATTCCAAAGGTAGAGGAAGATATTTTCAAGGAAGAGGTTATAAATGCAACAAATATAGTCATAAATCTTATTAATGTCGAGAAAATGCTTCTACAAGTCAAGGAAGTGTGCATATTGCACAAGCAGATGGAGACAATGTGAATGCAACTCCACAAGAAGATGTTGTTGAAGTAGGAGAATCCTTGTTGATCAAGAGAGTTCTACTATATCCAAACAAGGAGATCTAGGAACCTTCCCAAAGGAAGAATTTATTCAGAACTGTGTGTAATTCAAAAGGTAAATGTTGCAAACTTGTCATAGATAGTGGAAGTACTGATAATTTGGTGTCTACAGAGATGGTTGAAAAATTAGGCTTAAGGAGGAAAGAACATCCTATGCCATATAAGTTTTCATGGTTGAATAAAGGACATCATTTGTTGGTCAATGAGAAATGTGAAGTGGAGTTAAAGATTGGGAGCTAAGAAGACAAGGTAATTTGTGACATCATGCCTATGAATGTATGTCATGTTCTTTTGGGTAGACCTTGGAAATTTGATAGGAATGCAATTCATGATGGGAGGAAGAATACTTAAACTTTTTTGAAATATGGGAAGAAGAATACACTCATACCAATGAAGGATGAAGGAGTGATAGAACAAGACAGTCGTAAAGTGTTGATGGTTAGTGGCAAAGAATTTCTACAACAAATTAAAGAAGAAAAGGTAAAATTTTCTTTTATTGGCAAGCCAAAAGTAGTTCTTACAAGCACAAATTTAATGGATCTACTTGTATAAATTCATAGGATGTTAGATGAGTTTGTTGATATAGTTGTAGATGACTTACCTAATGAGTTACCACCGGTAAGAATTATAAGTCATCACATAGATTTTATTCCTAGAGCAAGTTTACCAAATAAATCATCATACAAGATGACTCCTAAAGAGAATGAAGAAGTCAATAATCATTTGCAGGAGCTATTGGAAAAAGGATTGGTGAAAGAGAGTTTAATCCCATGTGGTATGCTAACAATTTTAAGTCCAAAGAAAGATGGAAACTGGAGAATGTGCACATATTCCAGAGCCATCAACAAAATTACAATCAGGTATAGATTTCCTTTACCTGAGATGGATGATTTAATGGATTGTTTGAGTGGTTCAAAGTATTTCTCAAAGATAGATCTGAAGAGCGGTTATCATCATATTAGGATAAGGGAGGATGATGAATGGAAAACTACCTTTAAGACAAATGATGGATTGTATGAATGGTTGGTCATGCCTTTTGGTTTGACAAATGCACCTAGCACATTCATGAGATTGATGAATGAAGTTCTTAAGGAATTCATTGGAAAGTTTGTCATATTCTATCTTGATGATATTTTTATTTTCAATCAATCTAGAGAAGAACATCTTAACCATCTGAGATTGGTTTTGAGTAAATTGTAGAATGAGAAGATACTAATCAATTTGAAAAAGTATATTTTTATGAAGGCAGAGTTAGTGTAATTGGGTTAAGGCTATCACAGAGTGACCTTCTCCAAGCAATATCTTTGATGTAAGAAGTTTTCATGGTTTGGAAAGTTTATATAGAAATTTATTAATAATTTTAGTGGGTTACGTGCTCTAATTGTGAAGACAATAAATAAGGACAAACAACCATTTCAATGGACAAAAACAACTGAAAATGGTTTTCAATTACTCAAGAAGAAAATAAATGAATAACCCATTTTGACATTGTCAGATTTTAACAAGCTTTTTTAGGTCAAGTGTGATGCAAGTGGCATGAAAATATGATTTTTTTTAAGTTAGGAGGATAAACTAGTGGCCTACTTTAGTGAGAAGTTGAATGAAGAAAAACAAATATATTCCTCTTATGACAAGGAACTTTATGCAATGGTGAAAGCCTTAAAGAAGTGGATGCATTATTTAATTCCTAAAAAAATTATTTATATTCTGAAAACCACACATTATAGTTTATAACTCAAAAAACTAAAAAAAATCAGAAACATTCCAAGTGGATTGGATTTTTGCAAAGATTCACTTTTGGTTTAAAGCATATAAGTGGCCAAGATAACAAAATTGCATATGCTTTGAGTAGGAGGAATTTCGTTTTGTAGGAATGCAAAGTAAAAATTTTCGGATTTAACCATTTGAAAGAGATGTACAAGGATGATCCAAACTTCAAAGAATCATATGAATCTTTTGAAAACTCAGTTAGTAGATATTGAATCTCGTGGATAGAGTACATGCTAGAGGAAGGACTGTTATTCAAGGGTAGTCAATTGTATTCCAAAGTGCTCCATGAGAGAAAATCTATTCCAAGAGAAGCATAGTGGAGGATTAGTTAGAAACTTTGGACATGATAATACTTATTCTTAGCTCAATAATGTTTACTATTGGCTAGGTATGAGGGTTGATGTACAAATATTTTTGAAGAAGTGCAGAATTTGTCATCATTATAAAGGAAAAAGTCAGAATATAAGCTTGTATTAGCCTTTACCAATTCCCAACAGACCTTCAGATTCAATGAGCATGGATTTTATATTGGGTTTACCTAAGACTCAAAGAGGTAATGTCTCTGTTTTAGTTGGTGTGGAAATTTTTTAAAAGATGGATCATTTTATACCTTGTTTTAAAAAAAGTCATGCAACTCATGTGGGAAATTTATTCTTCAAAGATGTTGTGAGGTTCCATGGACTTCCCAAAAGCGTAGTTTCATATAGGGATACCAGATTTGTAGGAAATTTCTATAGAAATTTGTGGAAGAATCTTGGAACAAATATGAATTTGATGTCATCTTACCACTCACGGACTGATGGACAAATAGAGGTGGTGAATAGGATTTTGGGAAATATTTCAAGGATCTTCTCTAGTGAACATCCCAAGCTGTGGGATCGTGTACTTGCTCAAGAAGAGTTTTCTTATAGTGATTCACCAAACAAAAGAAGAAGCTTAAATCCATTTTGTATCATGTATGTAATGCACCCAAGGGTGGTCTATGAATTGAGAAACTCAGGTAAAGAAGAGATGAGGAGTGTTGAAGGTGAATATTTTGATACAACCATGCAAGAATTAGATGAATAGGTGGCGAAGAAGGTAAAAGAAAGAAGAATCAAGTATAAGAAAAGAGCATGTATAAAAAGAAGGGAATTGAACTTTGAATCTGGTGAATTGGTGTTAGCACATCTGAGAAAGGAGATATTTTATAGAGGTGAATATAACAATTTGAAGTTAAAGAAAATTGGACCTTGTAAAATTGTGGGGAAGTTTTCTTCAAATGCCTATGAGATTGAGCTTCCACCTAATATTGTAATATATCCAATTTTCAATGTTGTTGATTTGTATCATTACAAGGGAAATGAAGCAAATAATTTAGTAGATGCACCTAATATTGGGAAAGATCATACAATTCAATGGAAAAATCAGTTACCTACAACATAACCATTATAGATTGAGGAAGTTTTGGACAAGAATATGGTTAAAAATACAAGGGGAAAATTATTTCCAATTTGGTCAAATGGAAAGATCATTCATTAGAAGATGATATGTGGATGAATTGCACACAGGTAAAACATCATGGCCGTAGTGTGGAAGAACTCATGGACATGATTCCATGAACAAATTGTTCCTTGGGAGTTTGATGCAGAAGCATCTTTTGAAATTAAAATTTTGATCTCTAGAAGGTCATTCAAATTTACTAAAGGGAGTGGTTTATCTTAATTTGAATTCTAGAAAATAAGTTTATCTATCAATAAGGGATTTGTTTCCTTAAATTAGTATGTAATTTCTAGTTCTAAGAAAAAAAAATGAGGAGTTAGCATTGTTGGGATTTGATCTTATTATTGTCAATAATAGATGATCTGACCCACCCTTAGTGGATCAACATCAATCACCCTCACTATGCATATACATACCATTCGAACTCTATAAAATTTTGAATGGGGAGAAAAATACTTTTCAAATGAAATTGAATGAAGTTTGCAATGAATTTATGTTTTTGGTCTCTTGTTTCTGGAAATTCTCCGTCGAATGATCCATTCGCTAATATTTGTATATATGTTAATTAATTCCTTAGGAAATATATATTTGAGTATTGTGATTGTTGGACTATGTTATCATGGAAGGAGAGAGCCTCTTTCTAGCACTTGATATTTAGAATTGTGACCATTGTACTACAAGGGTTTTGGTTTTAAAAGTCTTGGAATAATGTGTATTAACCATGGTTCTTTGATAGATAGTGAGGATTGAATTGATGTTTTAGCAATTCTATGTAAGACTTTCCCTGTCATAATCTATATACAATCAACGAACTCAAATTGTAGGTTGAATTGGTTCATTGGTTGATATTGGATCAATTTGGCCGATTGATAGAATCATAGCTGGTTCATTGATTGTTTGACAAAGTGAATGTGCTCGTTGAAGCCGATTTGTTGCAACGATTCAAGAACAAAGTGAATTGTATAAAGAAAACAATGTAGATTGTGGTCATATTGAAGTGTGTGTACTGACAATTTTTCCATAGGTTAAGTCAAGACAGATTTGAAGAGTTGAAGTTCTCTTTTGATCATTTCCAGAAGAAAGGTGATTTGGTCACATAGGATCAGTGTGTGGTTGTTACATCATTTCCAACCATTGAGCTGGAACAAGGTCAATTAATGAATTTGGAAATCAAGTGAATGAAAACGTAGAAAAATTGAAGAACCTACATGCATGGAAGGTTCTTTCTATCACATGCACTACAATGGGTAAACAATCCTCCTAAAGGGAAATGAAAAATCCCCCCCAAGTGGTTTCTATCACATACATTTTTAAATCATCTCCAAGATGTTGCACATGATAAATATCCCAACAATATTTGAAATGGGAAGGGACTTCAAAAGAGAAAAGGTAATATTCTCATTGTTGGAAAAGTTGTGAATAAAGAAATTCCCCTCTAACATATTTAACCGTCCATCCAAAGTTTCTCTATCTTTCCTTCAAATAGAATGATCTCAAAATTAACTTGTACCTTGAAAAGTGTCATTTCTCCTAAATGATTACTTGTTGAATTTTCCTTTTTTATTGTCGGTAGTCATCAAAGATCTAGGCAAAATGGTTCATCAACTCATTACTCCATCATTCAAGGTATTATTGGAGCAACAACTTGATAGGATCTCATGCTTTCTGGTATTATTGTTGATGTTAGTGGTAGCATCAGACAAGTACTTCCGCAGTGGCATGTATATAGCATGCAAAAGTCGTCGAAAGTCTTCTAGTCTTGAGTTTACTTTAGTTAAAAGGAATTAATTAAAGTAAAATTTTATTTATAGTGAATTGAGTTATTTAAGGAACATGCATAACATGCATCATGTAATATAAATCTCAACTTGGTCAGAGAAGTAATCTCAGTCGTAGATCACTTTGGAGACTATAAATACATTGTAAATCATTATTATAAAAGCAAGGCTAGGGTGTAGGAGGAGGACACTTTTGAGAGGAATTCACTTTGGTGAGAGACCAAGGTCAAGGATAGAAAATAGATTTCATACAAGTATTGGTGTAGAGAAGGTTGGATACAAAAGGGCCTTTATTCAAGATCTTGGATAGGTGGAGAAGGAATTTCATCTAGATATCATACAGGTCAAGAATAAGAGAGAGAAGAGGAAGCCACAAGTGGGTTTCAAAGGAAAGAATCCAAAGGAAAGGGGTGCACCACACGAAAGTTTTCATACGGGTTTTTTGTAAATGTACACAAGTCTTAGTGGAGACATTTGTGTACGTACGTGGGTTTGATGAATCATAGTTGCATACAACTCAAAAAATATGTTGGTACAAGGTCATAAAACAACATAGGAATTTCCAGGTTTGTTTGCAGTGTATATTCTCTTAGTGGGTCATTTTCCTTATTACAAGAGCCCTGATTTTACCTTAACAAAATCATATTGGAATTGGTTTTCCCTCTTGTTGATTAATTGGGTTGGTTTTCATTGATGTCAACCCTTGAAGATAGTCTGGTAGCGAAATCCGGTAGCACAAAGTTTTGGGTAATGGAACCGAGTTTTTTTGATGTATAATGGTATGATTTTTTATATATTTGTAGGTAAGACTATTCTAGATGGATAGTACTTGTCATGCCATTTCTAGTGGTATGTGGAACGTCACATAACTCCTCACGGTTTGAGAGTTATGGCCTTACGAATTTGGAGGACCCTCATATGTTGGTTTGAAGTCCCAAAAGGTCAAAGAAGTCAAAGTGCTTGCAAAGAAAAAATTATTTAAATAATAAAGTGAAGTGACAAAGTCAAAGAGGATTATTTAAATAATAAAGTGAAGTGACAAAGTCAAGGAGGATTATTTAAATAATAAAGTAAAC
>JASDQU010369288.1:0-11447 GCA_032191745.1 Picea mariana
GAATAAAGAAGAATTGAGATGTTTTGGCTTGTCTATCTTATTGCATATGGTTGAGGTATGTTCCACGGTTATCTCTTTCTATTATTTGCTGCATACACACATATAAACACATCTTAAAGGTAGATCAACAAAGTGTTTGATAGAATACCACAACCAGAAAAAGGTTTTAAAAAGACACCAAAACAGTGATGATCCTTGCATAATGGCTTGGGATCATCACATAGTGACAGATATATCCAAGCCTCAGTTGGTCATGCTATTCACAGAAGGGCTCACAGAACCCTTGAGAGGATGGGTGAAGGCATACCGGCCTCACACCTTGTAGGATTCCATCCGACACACTAGATATTTGGTAGACTCCATGCCAAAAAATAAACCCTTTACCAAACCCTTTATACCATAGAGAGATAAGGATCAGAAGAATCCTCAAAGGGAATGGAAGGGCAAGCCCAAGTTGGATGATGATATGAGACGAGAGTTGATGAGGAAGAAACTTTGTGTCTCTTACAGAGACCCTTGGGTCCCAGGGCATAGATGCATGGGAAAGGGACATATCTACTACATTGAAGTGGAATTAGGTAGTGAGGAGGAGGATGAGGATGTTGAGGCATTAAGAGATAGTGATTTAGAGACTGAGACCACTCATGAGCTAGAGAAGCAACCAAAGAAACCTCATATACCAACAAGGGCACCACCCAAGGAGGAGGAAAAACCTCATAGAGAGGTGAAAGGGGTAACCATAGACACCCTTTCAGGAGTACCCAGGTACAACACTCTTAGGCTCAAGGGCCTTGTACAGGGGCAACACATGACAATGTTAGTTGATGGTGGGGCCACCCACAACTTCATAGATGCGTCCTTAGTATCCAGGAGGGGATTATGCACGGAGGAGTTTGAGAGATTCCATGTAGCATTAGCATATGGATACATGATGACATGCTTGGACATGATCCTTGACTTAGAGGTAAAATTAGGCAACTACACTCTGACAGACACATTCTATGTAGTTGACCTGTCAGATACTGATGCCATGTTAGGGGTACATTGGTTATATTCATTGGGAGAGATTGGGTTCAACTATCAGACATTGACCATGAGATTCATAGATGTTATTGGATCGAGAGTTGTGCTAAGAGGCATGTCTACTTGGGCACCTCGAGCAATATCAACAAAGAGAATGGAGTGGATATTTCATCATGGTGATGTGTCTTACGCCGCAAACTGTTTGATCACCACGTGAAAGGACTCATAGGGTAGGGAGCTGTACCATCCATAGATCAGAGAGCTTCTGGGTTAGTATGATCCAGTATTTGGGATGATACCACCAGGGAGACCACCAGATAGGGGTTTTGAGCACATGATTGAGTTAGAGGCGGGGGATACACTAGTGATTACAACACCCTATAGGCACCCCAAGAAATTTAAGGATGAAATTGAGAAAACAATCAAAGAATTTCTTGCTATGGGACACATTAGGCCCAACATGATTCCTTTTGCATCTTCAGTCATTCTGGTAGTGAAGAAGGATGACACATTACAAATGTGCATCGATTATAGAGCGCTCAACAATAAAATGATCAAGAATTGGTACCGTATTCCACTCATAGATAAGTTGATGGATGAGTTACATGGGGTAGTCTTCTTCACGAAGATTGATATACGTTCAGGATACCATCAGATCAACATCAGGGAGCAGAACATTGAGAAGACAACATTCAATGCCATTTCAGACACTTCGAGTTCTTGGTCATGTCGTTTGGATTGAACAACGCACCAACCAGTTTCCAGTCTTGCATGAACCACATATTTAGAGGACAGTTGAGGAAGTACCTTCTAGTTTTCTTTGATGATATACTAATCTACAACAAGACATGGGATGAGCATGTGGCACATTTGGTGGAGGTCTTGGATATTATGCAGACACATTCATTATATGCCAAGAAATCCAAATGTGAATTTGGCATGAGAGAACTGTTGTACTTGGGGCATATCATCAGTGAGCAAGGAGTATAGGTTCATCAGGAAAAGCTTAGGGCCATTTTGGATTGGCCGATGCCCAAGAACCTCACGAAGCTAAAAGGATTCTTTGGGTTATGCAGTTACTACAGGCAGTTCGTCAAGGGATTTTCATAGTTGGGAGCACCACTCACAAAATTGACCAAGAAGGGTGATTTCCATTGTACATAGGAGTCACAATAGACATTCGACAAAATGAACGAGGTTATGAGAACATGCCCTGTCCTATCCCTTCTAGACTTCTCGCATCTGTTTGTCTTAGAGTGGGACGCATCAAGGGTGGGGATTGGAGTAGTTTTGATGCAGGGGGGCCACCCCATTGTGTTTGAGAGTAGAAATATCAATGATTCAGAGAGACTCTATCCTATTTACGACAAGGAAATGATAGCGATCATGCATGCCTTAACCAAATTCAAGCAGTATCTGGTAGGAATCATATTTGTAGTGAAGACTGATCATAACAGTCAAGTATTTCCTTGACCAGAAATACCTCAATGAGAGGAAGCATAAGTGGGTCTCAAAGATCCAAGCCTTTGAATTTGACATTGAGTATGTTAAGGGAAAAAGGAATATTGTAGCAGATGCCTTGTCCAGAAGGCCAGCAGGATGTTCGATGATGGACATTTGTACATATTGGAAAGCTCATTTGTTGGTGGAGTACTCCAAAAGAAAATTTGCTTGTGAGGTGATTGATGGACATGTGGTTGATGATAGATACTGGGTTCATGACGACGTCATTTTCTACAAGGACTGGATCTAATTGGTTCCAGAATCTACCCTGAAGGGGAAAATTATGAAGATGTGTCATGATTTGCCTATAACAGGGCATCAGAGGTACTTCAAAACATATAGGTAGATCAGGGAGAGATTCTCATGGAGGGGTCTCAAGGATGATGTGATGAAACACATCCAAGAGTACATGACTTGTCAGCAGAACAAGTCTGAGCAGACACACCCTGTAGGGCTACTATAGCCTCTACCCATTCCGAAGCAGAAATGGGAGAGCATTTCCATGCATTTCATTACAGGTCTTCCTAGAGTGCAGGGCAGGGACTGTATATTTGTGGTGGTCGACAGACTGACAAAATTTGCAAATTTCTTCGCCATACCCACAGACTACAAGGCCATATAGGTAGTAGAGTTGTTTTTCAAGGAGGTATTCTGGTTGCATGGTTTACCCATGAATATAGTCAGTGATAGAGATGGGCACTACATCAATGCATTTTGGCAGGAGAGTTTTAGGTTGATTGGAAAAAAGCTAGCTATGAGTACCAACTTCCACCCACAGACAGATGGACAGATAGATATCGTCAACAAATGGGTGGAGGGGTATCTGAGGAACTATGCAGTAGGGGTAGTAGAACACATGGGTGATATGGTTACATATGGGTGAGTATTGTTACAACACAACTTACCATATGTCTATCAGGATGTCACCGTTCAGGGAATTGTATGGATACGATGCACCCTCCTTTGTGGAGACCGTGTTTGGGGATAGTAGGATCCCGGGGGCCAAAGACTGGGTGGAGGAGAGTTAGAGGATTCTTTAATCAATGAGGGAGAACTTGCATTTGGCTCAGAACCAATAGAATATATATGTAGACCGACACAGAGTCGAGTGTAGTTTTGAGATTGGGGATTTGGTGTTTCTGCGATTACAACCATAGAAAAAGTCCTCATTGAAGAGGAGCAGAGCAGAGAAGCCGAAGCTAAATTTTTATGGGCCATATAGAGTCATTAGGAGGATATGTGGGGTGGCATACGAGCTAGAGATACCGAAGGGTATCAATATTCATAACGTCTTTCAGGTCTCTTGACTTAAAAAGTCCATGGGACAACAAATTAGTATTTCATAGGATTTGCCACCGTTGGAAGAGGAGGGTCAGTTGGAGCTAGTATCGGAGGATGTACTAGAGCAGAGAGAGTGCAAATTGAGGAGAAAGATCATCAAGGAGTTATTGGTTAGATGAAGGGTTCTTCCAGTGGAGGATGCCACATGGGAGGGACAGCATATCTTATAGCACCCATGATTGATGTTGCTTGAGGACAAGCAATCTGGGGAAGGGAGGACTGTGATGTCCCGTTCCCAAGAGTAGGCCATCAGGGAGTGAATTAGTAGTCTATACATTCCCGTAGACTATAGTTAGGCACAAACAGGGAACAAAATGGAGTAATAAGGGTGATTTGGTGGCTAAACGATGAATTAAGCCAAAAAACATAGGAAAAGTCACTTAAGCCTAAGTCNTAATTATTCACCTTAGGAGGAAAAGCGCCTAGCTTAAGTGAGGTCAATGGTGAATTAGATCGGGAATAGTATAAAGGGAGGAATTTGACCTAATTCCTCATTATGCATTGTTATGATTTGATGTTGAGAGTTCCCAGAGGAGGAAGAGAGTCAACTTTACTATTTTGTGGATTTTTGGAGGTAACCAACAACATTGATCAGTTTCAGTGTTGAGAGACACACCCTATCCCATCGGAGATACCATCCAGGTATTTCACCGTGCCATTCAGGAGTATCCAATGACAGTGTGCGCAGCTTAGCCAGTGAAGTAGCAAGTCAGATTGAGGGTTTCTAGAGCTTCACGAGGTCCGAGCTTAGATTGCATTTTCCTTCCATACCAGTTGAGATCAGCCAGGGTGCTTAGATTGAGCCACTTTCCATCATATTCTGATGGTGGAATCTTGTAGAGCACATCATCCAGCCATTTAGGGCGCAACTCTTCCAGCATGACATTCGAGGTTGCATACAGAGCATTAGAGCAGATCCGAGGAAACCCTCTCGACCTAGTTCCGCATTTGGCGAGAAGATCATTTTGATTCCTATAACCATTGATTTCGTTGGTGGAATCATTTGGGGCCCATCCAGTGTCCCAGGAGGTGCAAAAAACCCCTAAGGATCAAGATCCAGTGCCTCAGAGACCAGATCTAATATCTGACACTCATCCATTTCAGTCTAGAAGATGCTTCTATTGGGACAATTTCTAGCTCATTCTGACGGGTCTAACCTTTCAGATGAGTTTTCCATCTTGTAACGGTTACCGTACTTCTTTGGAATCGCCTATTTTGTCGATCTATCTATGCATCCATCAGATATTCCTTCATATTATGATCATGGGTATTTTTATGCTATTTTATTTTATTCCAGTGACAATCCATGAGATCTAACTGATGACTATGCTCTATATTTCCAGTATGTTATTGTATTTCCATGCTTGAGTCACATAATACATATTATTGGCCAGTTGTTGTTCTTTATTTCCACATGCATCCTCTATATACTGTTTAAACCATAAATATACAACATGCACATGAAATAACCATAAACATCTCAAACACACAACTGAAATGCATCCATAAACCCCTAGAGTATCAGATCTGAAGATAAAACACATCCAAAAACCCCCAGAGTATCAGATCTGCGAGACAAAACATTAGATCAGTAGAAAATATCTTGATCAGCAGGATCAAGGATATTTCAGTGGTATCAGAGCTTTAGTCCTGCCAGCCTATGACTAAAGATGACAAGTACAATAGAATATCCATATGGTTGTGAGCACATAGGTGACGAATATGTCACTTACAATAGGCGCAAGGAAAGAAGGCCTAACTTTATTCCTTTCCCTCCTAGTTCAGAGGAAAAGGAAGAGGCACAAAGAGAAGCGGGGAGAAGGGCAAAGCACGAGGCTGAACACAAAGAAGAGAGGAGGCTAGGAGATAGATATGAGAAACTAGAGGGCAGTGGTAAGCCCCCCATGTAACCAAAGGCAGCCTTCATGCAGGTTATCAGTGATATACTAGCTAGTTAGCAGACCATCTCATAGTCCTTGGCTCAAGTGGCTGATAGATTGGCAATGATGGATATTCCGGGCACCCAAGCCCCAAATGAAGTATAGGGGAACTCAGGGGTAGGCAATAGACCCCAGTCACCCACTGGAACATACACCTCTACGAGTAGGAATTCCTGACCGTTGTTTCCCAGTTTTTAGAGGGCACCCTCGGTAGTAGCACAGATGTCGATAACACAGAGACCACCCACTCATGCAGAGTATATTGCAGAATATCAGAGGTAGTATGTAGCATTGGTCTGTGACATCCATTAGGATATGAATTTAGTTGAACATTGTGGAATTAGACTCAACAACCACCCTAGAGAGCCACAGAGGGGAGGGATGCAACCACAGCACCAGCAGGGGCATAAAATTGATTTGATCCGAAAATTTGGTGAACTCACCATACCTTCTTTTGACGGATCATTCAAATGCACGACCATAGCTTGGGTACAGAAGCTAGACACCTACTACAAGCTCAACTAGATGATTGAGTCAGAAGCCATCCATTTCTCTACCTTACACTTGGAGGGTGAGGCACATGAGTGGTGGTATCACAGATTGGTGACTTTGGGCCACAGTCGCATCACCTCCAATAGAGAGTTCACAGAGAGACTCATGGATAGATTTGATAGGAGGGATCCAGAGATCCATTTCATAGATCTAGCTCGATTGAGACAAACTGGCACAGTAGAGGCATTCATCTCATAATTTCAGAGGGTAGCAGTGGCAGTGATAGATATATCTAAGCCTCGGTTGGTCATGCTATTCACAGAAGGGCTCACAGAACCCTTGAGAGGATGGGTGAAGGCATACCAACCTCACACCTTGTAGGATGCCATCCAATGCACTAGATATTTGGTAGACTCCGTGCCAAAACTAAAACCTTTACCAAACCCTTTATACCATAGAGAGACAAGGATCAAAAGAATCCTCAAAGGGAATGGAAGGGAAAGCCGAAGTTGAATGATGATATGAGACGAGATTTGATGAGGAAGAATATTTTCTTCTCTTGCATAGACCCTTGGGTCCTAGGGCATAGATGCATGGGAAAGGGACAAATCCACTACATTGAAGTGGAATCAGGTGGTGAGGAGGAGGATGAGGATGTTGAGGCACCGACAGACAGTGATTCAAATACTAAGACCACTCATGATCCAAAGCAATAGCCGAAGAAACCTCAGATACCAGCAAGGGCACTGCCTAAGGAGGAGGAAAAACCTCGTAGAGAGGTGAAAGGGGGAACCATAGCCACCCTTTCAGGAGTACCAAGGTACAACACTCTCACGCTCAAGGGACTTGTATAGGGGAAACACATGACAATGCTAGTTGATGGTGGGACCACTCGCAACTTCATAGATGCATCCTTAGTAGCCAGGAGGGGATTACGCACAGAGGAGTTTGAGGGATTCCATGTAGCAGTGGCAGATGGATACAAAATGGCATTCTTGGAAATGATCTCTAACCTAGAGGTCAAACTAGGAAACTACACCTTGACAAACACATTCTATGTAGTTGACCTGTCAGATACTGATGCCGTGTTAGGGGTACAGGGGTTATATTCATTGGGGGAGATTGGGTTCAACTATCAGACGTTGACCATGAGCTTCATAGATGCTAGTGGATTCAGATTTGTGCTAAGAGGCATGTCTACAGGGGCACCTTGAGCAATATCGACAAAGAGGATGGAGCAGATCTTTCATGATAGTGATGTGGCTTACGCAGTAGAGTGTTTGATCACCACGTGAAAGGACTCAGAGGGTAGGGAGCAGTACCATCGACAGATCAGAGAGATTCTGGGTCAGTATGAGCCAATATTTGGGACAATACAACTAGGGAGACTGCCAGACAGGGGTTTTGAGAACATGATTGAGTTAGAGGCAGGGGCTACACCGGTGATTAAAACACCCTATAGTCACCCGAAGAAATTTAAGGATGAAATTGAGAAAGAAATCAAAGAATTGCTTGCTATGGGGCACATTAGGACCAACATGAGTTCTTTTGCATCTTCAATTGTTCTGGTATTGAAGAAGGATGGCACATTATAGATGTGCATTGATTATAGAGTTCTCAACAAGAAAACAATCAAGAATCAATACCCTATTCCACGCATAGATGAGCTGATGGATGAGTTACATGGGGCATTCTTCTTCATGAAGATTGATCTACAGTTGGTATACCATCAGATCAACATCAAGGAGCGGGACATTGAGAAAACAACATTCTGATGCCATTTCAGAAACTTTAAGTTGTTGGTCATGTCATTTGGATTGACCAACGCACTAGCTACTTTCCAGTCTTTCATGAACCACATCTTTAGAGGACAGTTGAGGAAGTACCTTCTAGTTTTCTTCGATGATATACTGATCTACAACAAGACATGGGATGAGCATCTGGCACATTTGGGGGAGGTCTTGGTTATTATGCAGGCACATTCATTATATGCCAAGGAATCCAAATGTGAATTTGGCATGAGAGAACTGTTGTACTTGGGTCATATCATCAATGAGAAGGGAGTACAGGTTCATCAGGAAAAGATCAGGTCCATTTTGGATTGGCCGACGCCCAAGAACCTCACAGAGCTAAAAGGATTCTTTGGGTTATGGAATTACTATAGGAGGTTCGTCAAGGGATTTTCATAGTTGGGAGCACCACTCACAGACTTTACCAAGAAGGGTGATTTCCATTGGACAGAAAAGTCACAACAGACATTCGACAAAATGAAGGAGGTTATGGGCAGATGCCCTATTCTATCCATTCCAGACTTCTCGCAGCCGTTTGTCTTAGAGTGCGACCTATCAAGGGTGGGGATTGGAGAAGTTTTTATGCAGGGGGGCACCCTATTGTGTTTGAGAGCATAAATATCAATGATTTGGAGAGAATCTTTCCTATTTACGAAAAGGAAATTCTAGCGATCATGAATGACTTAACCAAATTCAGGCAGTATCTGGTAGGCATCAAATTTGTAGTGAAGAGTGATCATAATAGTCTTAAGTATTTCCTTGACCAGAAATACCTTAGCGAGAAGCAACATAAGTGGGTCTCAAAGATCCAAGCCTTTGAATTTGACATTGTGTATGTCAAGGGAAAAATGAATATTGTAGCAGATGCCTTGTCCAGGAGGTTAGCAGGATGTTCGATGATGGACATTTGTACAGATTGGAAAGTTCATTTATTGGTGAGGTAATCCAAAAGTAAATTTTCTTGTGAGGTGATGGATGGACAGGTGGTTGATGATAGATACCGGGTTCATGATGACATCATTTTCTACAAGGACTGGATCTACTTGGTTCCAGAATCTACCCTGAAGGGGAAAATTATGAAGCTGTGTCATGATTCGCCTATAACAGGGCATCAGGGGTACTTCAAAACATATAGGTAGATCAAGGATAGATTCTCATGGAGGGGTCTCAATGATGATGTGCTGAAACACATCTGAGAGTACATGACTTGTCAGCAGAACAAGTCCGAGAAGACACACCCTGCAGGGATGCTACAGCCTCTACCCATTCCAAAGAAGAAATGGGAGATCATTTCCATGCATTTCATTACAGGGCTTCCTAGAGTGCAGGGCAGAGACTGTATATTCGTGGTGGTTGAAAGACTGACAAAATTTGCAAATTTCTTCACCATACCCACAGACTACAAGGCCATACAGGTAGCAAAGTTTTTTTTCAGGGAGGTATTCCGGTTGCATGGTTTACCCATGAAGATAGTCAATGATAGAGATGGGCACTTCATCAACGCATTTTGGCAGGAGATTTTCAAGTTGACTAGAAAAAATCTAGCTATGAGTACCAAATACCACCCACAGACAGATGGACAGACAAAGATAGCCAACAAATGGGTGGAGGGGTATCTGAGGAACTATGTAGGGGGGAAACAACACACATGGGTGAGATGGTTAAATATGGGTGAGTATTGCTACAACACAAATTACCATATGTCTATCAGGACGACACAATTCATGGAATTGTATGGATATGATACACCCTCCTTTGTTAAGACTTTGTTTGGGGACAATATGGTCCCAGGGGCCAAAGACTGGGTGGAGGAGAGTCAGAGGATTCTTCAATCAGTGAGGGGGAAATTGCAGTCAGCTCAGAACCAACATAAGATATATGCAGACCGACATAGAGTTGAGTGCAGTTTTGAGATAGGATATTTGGTTTTTATGTGATTACAACCATATAGACATTCCTCCTTGAAGAGGAGTGGAGCAGAGAAGTTGAAGTCAAATTTTTACGGACCATACAGAGTCATCAAAAGGATAGAAAAGGTGGCATAAGAACTTAATTATTTAATTATTTAATTATTCACCTTAGGAGGAAAAGATCCTAGCTTTAGTGAGGTCAATGGTGAATTATTTTGGGAAGATTATAAAGGGAGGAATTTGACCTAATTCCTCATTATGCATTGTTATGATTTGATGTTGAGAGTTCCCAGAGGAGGAAGAGAGTCAACTTTACTATTTTGTGGATTTTTGGAGGAAACCACCACCATTGATCGGTTTCGGTGTTGAGAGACACACCCTAGCCCATCGAAGATACCATCCAGGTATTTCACCATGCTATTTAGGAGCATCCATTTGAAGTGTACGCAACTCAGCTAGTGAGGGCATAAGTCGGATTGAGGGTTTGTGGAGCTGCACGAGGTCTGAGCTCAGATTGAATTTTCCTTCCGCCCAGTTGTTATCCATCTAGGGTGTTTATATTGAGCCAATTTCCATCCGATTCCGATGGTGGAATCTTGCAGGGGCCATCATCCAACCATTTAGGGCGCATCTCTTCTAGTAGTACATTTGAGGTTGCAGACGGAGCATCAGAGAAGATCCAAGGAAAACCTCCTCACCAAGTTCCTCATTTGGCGATACGATCTTTTTGAGTCCTATAGCAGCTGATTCTATTGCTGGAATCATTTGGGGCACATCCAGTGTCCCAGGAGGTGTGCAAACCCCCCAGGGGTCGAGATCCAGTGCCTCAGAGATGAGATATGATATCTGAAACTCATCCATTTCAGTCTAGAAGCTAGGGGGCTTCTATTAAGACAATTTCCAGCTCATTCTGACGGGTCTAACATTCCGGACGAGTTTTCCATCTTGTAGCGGTTATCGTACTTCTTCGGAATCACCTATTTTACCGAAATGTCCATGCATGCATCAGATCTTCCTTCATATTTTGATCACATGTATTTTTATGCTATTTTCTTGTATTCCAGTGATGATCCATGAGATCTAACTAACAACTTTACTCTATATTTCCAGTATGTTATTGTATTTCCATGCTTGAGTCACATAATACATATTATTGGGCAATTGATGTTCTTTATTTTCGCATGCATCCTCTATATATTGTTTAAACCATAAATATATGTTAGAAAAATAGGACCGCGGAGCAATAAAATAAAACAAATGCAGAAACAAAACACAAAAGACACACAATACAAGAGAGACATAGATTTACGTGGTTCACCCAGTGTGGGCTACGTCCACCAGAGAAATTGCCAGGTCCTTCCTTTATTATTATCCAGCAAATGAAGGGATACAACCTACAGCAAAACCCTTTGTAACTTCCTCTTCTTTCTCTCACAGTCTCCTCTCTC
>JASDQU010369289.1:0-11416 GCA_032191745.1 Picea mariana
ACATCATTCACATATATGAGAAACACAGAGACAGATATTTCCCGAGGAAACCCATGCAGGGTAAAAACCTTTTTTTCTTTATATGATAAGTAATGGTTATAATATTTACAGTATCATACATATGATCACCAACTCATAATGAGGATACAACCTCAGTTTTTGCAAGTTGTAACTTGTTGAGAGCACCAACTCTTTGTTTTCTCTAGCACCCACTAGAAGGAAGCACCAACTCCCTGGTTTCTCTAGCACCAACTAGAAGGAAGCACCAACCCCCTGAGTGTTTCCCGCACCAAATGGATGGAAGCACCAACTTCCAATCATACAGGCACCAACCTGTATAACTGAGAACAAGAGTTCTCCCTTGCACCACCCTGCCACCCTGGTTTCTCTGGCTGCAACCAGATGGAAGCTACAACTCCCTGTGTTCAAGCACCCACTTGAACCTCTGAGGACAAAAGTCCTCCCTAGCACCTCCCTTCCACCCTGAAATATTAATTCTTTGTTACTCAAACTTATTACAGTGATATAATGTTCAACAATGGCTTACCAGACTCATCACTATTCTTCTACATTTCATTACTCTATCTGCCTCATTGCCTTCCTGCACACATCATTTGCGCTGTCTGTTCTTCTACCGTTTATGTTCTGTGCACCATGTCCATTCACTGCACAGTTCCTCTTATGTGCTATTCAGCTGCTGCACTCTCCTCCTTCTTCACACATGAATCACCTTCACCAACAACAACCACAGCAAACTCCTACAGCAACAACAACCCTCTTCTCTTCTCTGTACTATGTATTTATAGCTTTTGTGCACCTTGTGCATGCAATGTTCGCAATGCCTCTGCATGCTGACTCTGTGCCATTATCCTCCACCTCTCGAGTGTTCTATCTGATCATCATCGTGACTCTTCAACTTCTCTGGTGGCTCCCCCCACGTGTCTAGCATCACTGTATGTTATCCTGAAATTCCTCAGCCTCTCTAGCAGTTTGAGACTCTTCGTCTTCTCTGTGACAATCGAATTCACTTTCTCTATTTCAGTTACAGGCCTCAATTCCCATCCATCTGTCAATCCCTTCTAAGAATAGTCTTCCTTCACCGGACGAAGCTTGGAGACTCTTCATCTCCTCTAGAAATCACACAGTGGTCTCTTCGACTTCTCTAGCAGACGTCATCAATGGTTTCTAGCAGTCTCACTACGTCGTGCCTTAGTAGCCCTCCGATCTTGTTTAAATTCATCTACATCATTGGATATGCGGTGAGCAAATCTAGACGGTCAGTATCTATGCTCTCAGATCTATAGTTTGGATTCGATTCCGGAGCCCCCTTGCCATTCTATCTTTAAGCGGAGGGGGGGGGTCCAGAATTGGGCGCGCATCTCTCGAGCGGTCAGGATTAAAGCACCTAGATCAACGACGCTCAAGCGATTCCAGACCCCCCTTGCTTTTCTGTCTTTAATACAGGGGGGGTCCAAAATGGTGGAGTGTTGACGAAGGGCCCCATTCCTGTCGTGTCACCTTCTGTGTCGTTCTCCACTTGACCGTGTGATAAGGCTCGACTCCTCCTTGTATTTTGACATCTGTCCATCTCTCGCTGATGTGACCAAGGGCTGTGACCACAGCCTTATACATAAGGTGCTTTCACGATTTTTCATTTCGCGAGTCTGGAGATGAGGTATCTCGACTCTCCAAGTCGCGATCCCCAATACCTCGTAATGGCATGGGATCAACAGTCCTGATCTGATCTCTATTTAACGGCTATGATTGAATCGCGATTTCGCATATCAAGAAATCGACATTCTTGATGTCAATAATCTTTGTCATATCCAACTCTCGATCCCCAATGCCTCTTCATTGACTGGAATCAACAGTCCAGATCAAATCTTGATCTAACGGCTCAGATTACATCGTGATTTCGCATATCGCGATATCAGGATTCCTGATGTCAATAAAATTTAACATGTCCAACTCTCGATCCCCGAAACTCCGACAAGGATTGGGATCAACGGTCCATATTTGTCCTCGATCCAACGGTTGAGATTATATCGGGGTATCGCATATCGCGATTTCATGAGTCCTATGGTTATTATTCTTTGACCTATTAAACTCACGATCCTCGAAGCCCCGACAAGGAGTCGGATCACCGGTCCACATAACCCCTTGAGATGGACGGTCCTCCTACTTTCGGGATTTTGTGAGCCCCTTTTCTTCTTGCACTTTAAACACCATGCAAGCTTTTCTCGATCCAACGGTGGTTGGATCCTGCGCTCAAATCTAACGCCTGAGATCTATCCTCCTCTTCAGTGCGCACTTCTTGTCTTTATTCAAATCTGATGGCCCTCATACTGTCGAGAATTTTGGATGGGATCCAATGATCAGTGACACTTCTCCTCCAAGATTACACATCCTTCTTACTTGGAAGAATTTCGACTCTGTGCTAATTCCTCCTGAGCCTATGTTTTTCCTATTTGTCTATCGATGCACACTATGATCCTACCATCTTCATTGTTGTACTTGCCATCAATGACAAGCATACGCTATCTGTTAAGCATTTTCCAACATTCTTTATTTGGCTCATCTGGTTCAGGCTTGTCCTTCAGATCTACTCCGGTTTTTGATGTATCGGGTCCCTTTTCTTCGAGACCACTTTTGGCTTATATTTCCTTTTGTGGGACCTCCTTTGTTTGAACTTCGAGCTCAGGGGAAGAAGTATTCTCAGGTCCTTTCTCCTCTTGGACACGCAGAGGGGTGTCATGAGATGACTGCGGGCTGTCATCGTCACTATATATAGTTATAATCTTGCTCAAAGGATTAGGCGCGTGTGTTTCTACTGACACCTGGCCTATTTCTGGTTGAGTTGTCTAGCCTGCCGGTGGTCTTGTCGGTGATGTGGTGAATTTTGGGCCATCTGACCAGTTGATGTTACCCAGGTTCATTAAATTAGAGTTGTTTAGCCCCACAAGGCTCTCCTTTGGGCTATCAGTTGGAAGCCTTGGAAACCTGATGGGGTCTGGGATATCCTGCATTTGACCCATTATCTACAGGGTATGTTGGTACATAAGTGGCCCTCTCTCCCACACATCCTGAACCTCAGAATATTTCATGTCCTATGCATGGGTTACCTGGGAAACTTATGCTATTTTGATGGCTCCTTGAGGGGCTTCCGCCACTTCGACTGGTTTCGATGCCATCCTTTCTCCTCTGGTCCTAAGGACCTCTTGAGCTGTCTATTCCAGGATCGTTGCTTTCTCATCCAAGCTCATAGCCTTGAACCTGGTTTCCTTAGGGTCATCCATTCTCACCATTACTTCACTCCAGTCTTGAGAATTCTCGGTGAAGATCTCATCTTCAAATCTGTCATGAACATATGGCCAGTAGGAAGATACTTGGGATGCATGCTTCAAGACTAAACCTTTTGGGTCGTGCTTGTGAAAGTGACCAGTTGGGAACCGATATTCCAATTGGATTAACCCTTATTGCTTGGCCTGAGAAATTTCTTTTACTATGTAGAAACCAACATGGAACCCATAAGGTATGAAGGCCCACTTCTTATCTTTTACCAAAGTAGCATTATAACCCTATAGGATGGTTTGATAACAGATTTCCATGACTACCAATCGATTGGGAACATACATAGGTAATAGATGTGGTGCTTCGATGGCACCAAAACACCCGGATATAGGTGTCGCATTCATCCAGATACTAGTTGTCGAATTTGGATATAATCATTTTAGTCACGTATGATAACCTTGGGAACTCTTTCTGGAATAGTAAAGAATGAATACCCGCGAAAAATTGATTTCAAATGAGAGAGTAGGATTTCTTGTACTTGTTCTCCCACAAAATGCCGAAATATACATGGACCGGGAGCTCTGAGGGATGCCAGCTTAAGTTCATTTGTGTGAAGTTATTTCTCGTGCAGCCAACATTCAATAGATAAGACTCCATGTAAAAGGATGGGCTTTCTCCCTCTTTCAGCGTCTATGCTAGTTGTATGAAAGTGCTCAGTTGTTTGGAGATGATGGAACCCCAATTGAAGCTTGTGCCTAAAATGGCTACCGTATAAGCTAGAGGCATCCAAGCCTCTGAAAACTGAGAGAAATATTTCTCCCCATGAATTCTATAGAGGAGAGCCATCAGGTATATGTACAGCTCCCTTAGATTGGCCGTCGGATACCAGCTGAAAGTCCAATTTGCAAATTTTTTTCTTCCCTCCACCACGATGCCATAAATTTACTAGTGTCGTGTGTTGCATAGAAACCTACAACAAAAACAGTGCTTAGCCTCTCTTCTGGATCCCTGAGCTTGAAGTAACTCTAAACCTTTGATGGAAAGAAAACCCCGATGCACTCATCATTGTCATCATTAATCAAACATTTTTGTGTATCGGTGTGGTCAATGATCCATTTTAGGAGCTCGATGCAAGGAAATACCGAAATCCAACTTGCCACCATGTGTAGATACGCCCTACGGACATTCGGTAGGACTTCATCGTTGAGTTTTATCGTATCAGGGTCGTTGTGTGGGGTATATTCGAGGAACTCCTCATGCTTGATTTTCTTGAAAAGTTATTCCGAGTGTGGGAATATTGTCTTGATCCCAATGCTCGCCTCTGTGTCTCCAAAGAATGGGGGCTAAACGAAATCTTTCTTGGTGATTGTGTTGATGACGGGCACTGGCTTAGGAGAAAATTCCATTTGTCTGGCGATCGCTGGGGAGGAACCCTCTCCTACCTCTAGTTCATGTAGCTTTGGTGCTCTTAGGGATTTCCTAGTGGTGGGTTTCTTCGATGGCATCATTCCTGCAACCTAAAAAATATCATTTAGGCATGTGTACAGAGTAACGTTGGATGAAAACATATGAAATGAAGCGTAAAACATCCATGAGCCAGTACATAACTGTACACTTGCTAAAATTGTTTTTTAATACTCACTGGACTTTGGAAGCTTTCTACGGATTGCTCGTCCTTCTCCTCTGGGTGCTCCGAACTTATTTGCACATTGAATAAGCTCATACACAATGACTCAAAAGACTATAATGGGAGAGATTATAATAGTCATATTAAGCAGTTAATATGAGTAATGGATGGAAATTCAAACTACCTACTGTCAAATCCCTGCAAATAAATTCTACATTGTTTGATGGAGGAGGCGCGGAGGGAGATGCATTGTATTGGTGGGTTCAAATGGTCCTTTTGATTTACACATGAATTAACAACTAATGCACGATCCTGGAATTAATTAACCTCTTAAATGGGTCGTATCTAGCGTATCTTAGAGATAAAACGTCCCATCACATAGAATTTCTCAATGGACAGGTCGGGAATCAACTACTATCTTTGTGTATGTTTCCATTGGTATCCTCCTGATGAAAAATTTTGACGCCGAAGGGTTTTGACGCACAATGTGGATGTGTCAGAACTGGTTCGAGGTGCAACGTGGATCTCAGAAGATGTTAATGACCCCAGGGAAAACTCGATTGTAAGTCTAGTCACTTGGGTGATAACAGGTGGCAATTGAGGATAGGTAGTTTGACCATATACCTCAGTCGAGATATTTTTTTTTAATAGGATAATTTTTGTATTAAAGTAAGCCTGGGATTTTCGACGTCGAAAGGTATCGGGGATCAGGGATTGGGGATAGTTCAAGTGCATAGTTTCTTTGTGGGTTATCATTTTCGTAAACTTCCGACGCCGACAACATTTTAGAGGTCGACGATGGGCGATATTATTCCTTTACTTGCACGACGCTTATTCTTTGCATTTCTTCCCGATAATGACAAAGATCGGTTGCCAGCAATATTCTTGTTGAAGCTCATTCACAGAAATGAGAGACTTTCTTCTATCGACGTCAATGAAGATCAACACTTGGCTATTTTGGTTTTCATGAATAGTTCTTATCAGAAGTAGGGGAGCTTTGACTGTCAATTATTTAATTAAATGCTAGTCTTTGTTAAGTGACGATGATTTTCACATGCCCAAGCAGCCTGGAAAAACTTTAAAATGAAAAAAAGAAGGCAAGAAAAAGTAAGATTTTCATATTAAGATCGAATTAGACATTACAAGAGATTAAGTGGTACCCAAAAAGTGAAATTTGATGTAGAATTTTTAGGGTGTGTTGAGTTCTCAACACGGTAGTGGCATATTCCTCCCATCTAATGTTGTCAGATAGTACCTTTCTTTGTCATAGTTCTTCCTGACAATTTAAGGGCGAAGCCATGAATTGTTATCTTTCTGGTCATATCTGGGCTTTCCCTTTATTTTGTATCACATGAGCACAAGACTTCCTTCATTGAAATCAATGTAAGGTATATTCTCATTATATGGAAGATCTGTGTGGACTATTTCTTTAATGATTTATTCATGTTTCTCATCGTATTCTTGCATAATATGAATAGACCCTAGCTCCTTCCCATGGTACTTTGCAGTCTTCTTTTTATATGTCCATGGGAGAAACATATATATGGAATATTCATGCATGAAGGGTAACTAGGATGTATCATACTCAATAACTTATGGAGAAATATCATAGTAGTGTTCACTGACATAGTTAGGGCCCCTGAGATCCATCACATGTGTATATTTATTTTCCCTATTATGTAAGATATCATATGTGCCATTTCCCATGGGAATATATACATGTGTAAGGTTCATGATAACGAAACATCCAAGGGATGAAGATTAGGTCCTTGACAAGAGAATCCCCTAGGAATCTGGAACATCAATCACCAATATGTCCATGAGGACACTGATATGTGGAAAATATATCAAAAATACCTCAATGTCTTCACACACCCCCAAGACCTCAATTGTTCTTGAATCAATACCACAAACATTTTCATAACGTTGGGTTGTATTCAAACCAAGTTGTTTCATTACCTTCAATAATATGACATTTGTTGAGGCCCATAAATCAAGCATGCAGTTGTTCAAGCGGAAGCCATTCATTCCTAATGAAAGATAAAAGGGATGGTTCCTGTCTCCTGGTCGATCGATATGCATGGTATTAAAAATGATGATAGGATTCTCCTTCTCAGTTGGCACTTGTAATATCCTCAAAATTTCCCTTTTTATGGAAGGGATCTTACACTTCTCTGTCCCTAGGACCATCATATTCAGTTTTACAAACATGATTTCACCATCTATATTCAACTAAATTTCATCTATAGGAGTTGTCTTAGGAAGTAACTCACATACCGATGGTGGAGGTGGTGGAGCCACCTTTTCTGCGGATGGAAGAGGAGTATTATTTTGTAACGAAGGGGATGAAGGATTTTTTCTTCTATAGGTTATAATTTACCTCCTCCTTAATTCCTTCTTCTGATTATCTGCCAATTTATTTAATGACCAAATTCTCCCCTCTCTTTCTCCTATTATTTTGGCTTCATTGATATGTTCTTGGGTAAATTGTTCATCGTTGAAATTAAAAATCATGAAGTTTGTATCTTCATGATAATATTTGTCTTGTCAGGGGCACTCGTCTTCCCTATGGGGTTCTTGGAATCGGAGACACCAAGCTTCTATATCAACTGTTCCAACAGGTTTCAAAGTATCTGGGGCCTTTGCCTCTTGTTGAGGTCTTCGTTTCCAATAGGTGGCATCTCTTTCTTATTTGGAAAAATGAGGTCTAGGAGAAGATTGATTTCTTTCCACTATAGTCATATGGTTCATAAGTTGATTCTACACATGAACAAACTAAGTATTCATTTGGTTTATCTTCTGATTCATAAGAGAAATCAGATCGTGAACATTATTGTTGGAAACATTCATCCTTGATTATGTCTTTATATGGGGGTATTGAAAATGTTCTATTTTTTAATCAAGTAGATTCTCTTCAATGTCAATACTGAACTCTTTAGCCTATGCCAATGATGTAGGATTTTTATCTTTGAGAATGTATCGAAACTTCCCTTCAAAATAATTCATGTAAAGGAGACAAATTGATGATGTTGTAGGATGATAATCTATTGGAATTTGATTGTACAACCTTTCAAATATTGAAATGAATTCCTTTACCATTTCATTCTACTTTTTATTTATTTGATTGAACTGAATCCCAAGTGTCCCACCATCTTATTTTCTTGACCATTTTCTCTTGAATAAGTTGGAAAAAGAATCATAGGACGTGATATGATTATCAAGGATTGATTTGAACCAATCAAGGGCTTCTTCAGTCAATTTCAAAGAAAATAACCTCATGGACACATCTTCATGATCAATACCTAAATTGTCCATGTCCCAACCCATGACATAAATGTGGTCTTCAATAGTTATCACATTATTTCCTGGGAACTTTGGAAACCACTTGTTGACTTATGTTGGCATTTTTTTAGGGTAACCTCAGATATTGGCCATGTTAACGGGTTTCTAGAGGTCCCTTTCCCAAGGGAGAGACATTGGAACAAGAGGGAGGGTATTATGGAAAATGGTTTTAGCAATGGGAGACTTGAGAGGAGGCCTTCTTTGGAAAAATTTAGAAGTCTTGAACCTCCTAGGGGGAAATGGTTTTCGGAAAGAAGGATTCTAGGAAGGTGGAGTCACTATAACGACCTCCTCGTTACGACGACCCAACTCTAGTAACTAGTGCAATTATTTTTTGGGGGGGTGTTTGTTTAAAAAGTGTGTGCACGCGTGTACAAGGAAACAATCAATGCATTCGACTCTGCGTCACCACCCGATGATGAATAAGGCGCAACCATGATGAACATAAAAAGATGACAAGGATGCGCGACAAGTAACTGCATGCATAAACGACGATCACACGATGCTAAGTAGAACTGACTACCCGCCCATCCTACCCTTCAATGGTTAGGACCTCCAAGACACATAAGCAACGCTCAAGCCCACGTTCCCATCGATTTTAACCATTTAAGGTCTCAGGGCTGGCGACTATTCTGAGGAACATGGAGGTGTCTACATCCCGCCCGACAATTGACCTAGCAATAAGATGATTACGACCTTGTACAACATAAATTATATGAACAACAAAACGTCCTCCAGGAAGGCACAAGTAAGAAGGACTCTGACATTGACCCTCCATGATTAAGACTCACTGACAAAATTACAGACCAAATGCTCCAATTAAAATTTATTAATCGACGAGTTATCCAACCTTAAGTAATGTAATTCGGTTATGCACAACCCCATTTACTGAATCATACTAGCTTATTGAACATAGTTCAAGACCTTGCATGGTACTGTTATTAATGATAATTAAACTCAACTCGTTACCCCACCCATAACCACATTACGTTTACAGTAACTAAATAGAATGACAACCACCTAGCAACTTCCAATTTTCTATAACCATTACTTTAACATTTCCATAAAACCATTAACGTAGAACTTAACCTTACCATAACCTTAGCATTAACTTTAATCAGTACATTACCTAATTTCACCATGAACATCATTAGTATCAATACCACCTTCCTTACATAATTAGTTTAATTACACCCAAAATGTCAATATTCATTTATCACACTCACTAACAAGATAACAATGGCCTTATATATCATGGTTTCATTGCAAATTAAATAATGAGGACTTCCCCCTTTTTGGTACTAACATCCACGGATCTCCCAAACTTGAACATAAATACCATGCAATTGCCTTTATATTAGAATAGCATTAAACATAACTGATGATTACTTTCCATTAGGTAACATAAAAAAAATCATAAAGAAATCATTTAATGCAAATCCTTTACTTTCCCTAAAATGATAACTTTCCATTTTAACATAAAGATCATTTGCTTTAATGCAAATCATTTACCTTCCATAAATGATTACATTCCATTTAATGCTTTTATATGATTTCAAGCACTAACTTTACCCTCTTCAATATAGGAAAATTTTACCCTTACTAATTCAGAATAATAATTACCATGACAGTACCCTTCCATTGACAAGGGAAATTATTGTTACAACTCATTTAAGATAGGATAAAAACAATCAAATTTAAATAAGTATAAAAACAGTCAAATTTATGATAGGATAAAGGCAATTATAAATCATGGACCAATCAATATTATGTATTAAATTTAAGAAAGGATAAAAAAAATTGAAAACATTTTTAATAAGACATTTATAATAACCTATTTTTTTTTCAACAATTGCTTAATAACTTAGGATCTATATCCTATTTACAGTCAATATGTAAGCCGCCCATGCAGAGGTAAATGAAGTTACAGAGGTTGAGGTTGACATCAATATTGTAAAAACGTTCCTAGCAATGTAAATTTGCCCACACAGAGGTAAATGAAGTTACAGAGGTTGAGGTTGATAACAATATTGCAAAAATGTTCCTGGCAATGTAAATTCGCCCACACAGAGGTAAATGCGCCCACAAAGAGGTAAATATTCCCACAACCAAGCAATACTCCCACAGCAATTTGCAAAATCGTTCCTGGCAATGTAAAATCGCCCCCACAAAAGTAAATACGCCCACACAGAGGTAAATACACCCACGGAAAATTGCAAAACATCCATAGCAATGTAAAATCGCCCCCACAGAAGTAAATACGCCCATAGTAAATTGCAAAAACATCCACAGAGAGGTAGAACGCCCACGACCAAGTAAAAACGCCCAGGGAAATGTAAGAACGCCCCGGCAATAAAAAAAACGCCCAGGGAAATGTAAGAATGCCCCGGCAATAAAAAAAACAGCCCAGGGAAAGGTAAAAACGCCCCGGCAATAAAAAAAAATGCACAAGGAAGGTAAAACGCCCCGGCAATAAAAAAAATGCCCAAGGAATGTAAAAACACCCCGGAAAATTAAAAAAAGGATTTCTACCTTCACTAAAGCTGAAAATCACCGCAGAAGTAAAGGTTCTATCAGTTACACAATTCAAATTCAGAAGTAAGGTAATCTAGCCAACATATCGAGAACAAACTAGGTTATCCCTTTATACCTGAGAAGTAGCCAATGTAAAAACAAAAGGGAGAATAAAATAACAATGAAGAGCAAGGTGAACGCAGCTACATGGGCCAGGGAGGGTTTCTATCAGTCTAACATCGAATCCATTTACACAATAACCATTCTACCCTACAAAATAGAGGAGCGTACCTTGCCTTATCGCCCGTTTGTTGACGTTTGTGCTCTCTGCATTGCTCCTACTCCGTGCAGCTCCCACTTGCCTACTATAGAGACTACACCGGTACCTCCCATCCAAACGCTAGGGGTACTCTGCTTCCCCCTCAGCCCCCTGAGTCGCAAAGGGGCCACACACATTCCAGATAGTATCCCTAGCTTCCCAGCTCACCTCCACGGCTGAGCTACCACTCTAATATAGCTGAGAAAATCCCAACTCCTCACAAGCAATCAGTCCCGTTTTCAATTTCGGCAGCATAACAATACCTAATAGCTCATCCCCCTTTTCTCCCCCATGCCCATTTCTTTTTATCAAGTTTTTACCTA
>JASDQU010369292.1:954-11446 GCA_032191745.1 Picea mariana
AAAGGTAGATTTGGCAAGGGTTTTCTAAGCAATTTTAGTTAGTTTTAATTCCTATCTCTTAAAGTTAAAACTGTAATCTTTTATTTCTGTTCTTCATTTCAATATTTGGCAAATCAAAAGTGCTTTACTTTGCTGTCCTAAAGTAGTTTTTACAGTCTGAAAATTTCCCAAAAAAATCAGTTTGCTAGTTACTAGTTAGTTTGCTTTCCTTTTTTGTATTTTTCTATAAGATTTGACATACCCCTTAAGCTGTCCCAAAGTGATTTTGGGCATCCTTTGGGGTATTTTGCTTGCTGTTTTTTGCAGGACATTGGACAGCCAAGGGGAGATTCCGTCTATTTTGGCGAAATCAAAGCTTTTGGAGCATCCAGGAGCTTCCTACTTCATCAAAGAATAATTTTTTTTGTTTCCAAGTTTCTTGTAATCCATAGATYCAAAGTTTATAAGGATCCCAAAAAGAGTTCTAAAAGAGGAAAAAAAAACTTAGTTCTCGTTGTAATAGGATCAATAAAAGCGGGCCCTTTGAGCCCAGTTTCTCCATCCCCATTAGGGGGATTTGTGTGTTGTGTGTTTGTCTCTATTTTATTTCCTCGCAAGTTTCATCTAATGATCTCAAACACTCATACAAGCATAAGGAAACTTAACACACAACACTCAAATTGCATGCATTTACACTTAAAAAGTACTTTCAATCTTTATGCATGCTTAGCTTAATTTTTCCTTTCTGCTATCAACAATAATTTTTGCAAGTTCTAATTTTTAAGTTTCTTGCAAAACTCTTTTCAGTTTCAAGTATCTTACAAGGTTTCATTTCAGTTACGAGCAGTCTTCATAGTTTATCTCTTTCAATTTTGCAAAGCTAAAATTAACTTTGATTGTAGTTTAATTAGGGAAATCTCAGCAGCTGCTATCTCAATGCGCGGAAAAACGCCTAAGGGGAGTGTGTGAAGTCAGGCGAGAACTTTGAGATCGAGGTTCTCCCCGTGTTGGACATCCGACACCCTTAGTAAGCTTACTGGTGAGGCCCTGGGGCTTCGGTAAGTTCTCCCCAAGTTTCCAAACAAAGAGGTAGCCTCTAAAGAGGCCACGCATTCTCTCATTAATCTACCTTTAATTTACCTTAATAAAACATGCGATCAACAATTGCCCACGAATCTTTTAAGACACTGGTACTATTGATTTATTTTTATGTATGTGAGCAATTTACTTCATTCATGCAATTGTCTAACTAATTTTGTTAATCTTGCAGATCTTGTATCCTACTTGATATATGCATGCTTATGGACAAATGATTTATATGATTATCTCAAATGATGAATGATAAGTGTTGAATGCCTTTGTTTTATTTTGCAATAAACTCCTAGAAGTAGTTCTTTTTGCTTATTCTTAGTTTAAAAGAGCCTTAGTATTTTGTTAGGGACTATCCACCTTGGCTTCGCTAGGAGTTGGCCTAGACGGAGGAGTTGAGGATCAGGTGACAACACCTTGACTCGAAACTTGGCCCCAAGGACACACCAAGTGGATTGAATATTTCTTCCACGATAGCCCAGGTGTGTATAAGGCGACAACAGGATGTATGCATGCTGCAATCTCCAGATTTTGCTCAGCACATGAGATAGGGTTGAGTTCAGGTTAATGAAGGTGCAAATTCCTAGGAGATGGTGCATGCATCTCTGTATGCAATAATTCTTAGTGGGTGTTCTAATCTAGAACAACTACTCATGCAGGACTGGGCACATCTCTCTAGGTTGAGTTAGGGTCAAGGTTTCTATCCTACCCTAGGTGCTCCATTGTGATGGAGGTCTTCATTGTAAACCCTAGTGTCCTTCTCTTCTACAAAGGAGACATAGAGTGATCCATTGAGATGGGTTGTGAGTTTGTGATTTGAGCTATTGCCGTGTATTTCTTTTCTTTCAATACATAGAATACAGATGCAGTTTTGAGTGGTTCTGTTTTGTTTTCTGTTGTTAGTAATTTCTAGCATTTTGTGTTTGTAGATTAATATATTCAGAGATTGCTGTTTTGATTAAGGTTTTTCAGTTTGTAAGCTACCTAGGTATAGATTAATTTATGCGAGTGCAGATTTTGCTTACCATGGTTTGAAATTTAACGTGGTATGATAGCATGTTCTTGAAATCCCCTCCAAAATCTGTGTGCGGAGTGGGCTGCTGCCTGTGAGAGGGAGTTGTCAGAGGGCAACACCATACAATTATCATTTTTATGGAAGGATCAACTCTTGTTCACTTGCCCCTTCGAGGGGGCAACTTCTCAATGAGCTATGCTCCAAAACAATAATATTCCAATACGTGATTCATAAGGAGAGTTTCATCCTTACTTATAGCTAGCTAGAAAACCTTAACCATAACTAAATGCTAACTACCTAGTGGCCCTTCTTTAATGAGGCCACATTACATTTATTCAATACTAACTATCTAATGGGTCTTATTTAATAATAACGAACATTGTAGACTGAGTCCACATCAGATGAAATGGCCACCATAATTATCTTATTCTTAACTCTTGGCCCATAGGCCTAGTGGCCCACCCTATTACACCCTTAGGGAGGATCCCACCATTCTAGCCCCCTTTGAGAAGCRTTGTCCCCAATGCTTGTAGTGATGTTGTAAACCATAAACTAGGGTCCCATGTATGGGTGCTGATTGCAACAYTGAAGTAGTCTAGGAAGCTTTCCCATAAGCTAGGGTTTCATTATTAAGTGTTGACCTCAACATTGAAATAGTCCAAGAAGCTCACCCATAAACTCAAGTCCCATGYCTAGGTGCTCATGCTGACTCCCAACCGATGACACCTAAGMTCAATGAATCGTTGAGTGTTGTGCTCCAAATGCCCACCATGGTCATGTAGATCCAAATGAATAGAACCATCCATAGCAAAAATATCCTTCGTATAGCCATAAAAGGGTGGCTTTAGAAGGAACACTACCACGGTAGAAGAATCTTATCAAAAACTAGTMGGCAACGCCTGTTGATGTCTTTCGTCAACGATGTTCTCTTCATATGGCGGAGTAGAGTCATCAAAGAGAAGCTGGAAGTAGTTGTTTTCCAAGAATTGACAACATTTTGTATACCATTCTTCACAAGCTTCTTCTAAATCATGCCATGCATATATTTCTTCATACCTTTGTCGATCCATGCGAAATTCCATTTTAGCTGCATCTTGAGGTGCTGCTAGGGTTTAGGGGCAAAAATTTGGAAGGGCTCTCTATCAAAATATATTTTCTCTACAATACTTGTAGCTGTTAGTCAAAAACCCTAAAAAAGATTTTCAAACTGCAATATCTCCTTTGTTCAACCTCTAATTCGAGTGTTTTTTTTAAATTGCATATTTTTATGAGAAGAACACATATCTATAGTTGGCTTTTGGAAATTTTGTAGAAAATTGCTCAGAAACAAATATGAGTGTCACGGCTCTAAATTTGCAAAAACAACCAGTAGAATTTTTTCTTCACTGTGCCCAAGAAAGTGCTTTGATACCACTTGTAATGATCCTTAACGCTTAAAATGATCCACAAAATAGATATTCAAGAAAATCCTTATATTTCATTAATAAAAAACGCTTAAGGTAGGGCAACACCAAAYAATGATCCTTTTATGGGAGGATCAACACTTGTTCACTCACCTCTTCTAGGGKKCAACCTCCTAATGATCTAGACTCCATACAATACTATTCCAATATATGATTAATAAGGAGGACTCCATCCTTATTTATAGCTAGCTAGAAAACTGTAACCCTAACCAATCTCAACTACTTAKTGGGCCTTCTCTAATGAGGCCACATTACATTTATTCAATGCTAACTACCTAGTGGGCTTTATTTAATAATAACCAACACTGTAGACCCGATCCACATTACATTAAATGGCTACCATACTTATCCTATTCTTAAATCTAATGGGCACATAGGTCATTTTATTACATCCCTAAGAAGGATCCGACCTATCTTCTAATGATTGGTAGGTTGTTATTGAATCCAAATAGGTGATCTGCACTTGGGATAGGTTGTAGATCTTCTTTGAGGCTAATCTGTTTATTCAAGGCTGTTTTTAGGGTTTGTAGCGATGGCTAATTTTGGTCTCCGAGAGTGTCACATTTGGAGGTGCTTCCAACTTTGTATTGTGGAAATGCAGGATGTAGAATCTCTTGGAGGAAGTTGAATTGTTGTATCTTGTGGATAAGGAGGTCACACCTCCCATTTAAGAACAAGCTTATTGGTACCCACATGAGCAAGACCAAAACTTTAGTGAGTTATCTGATGAAGATCACATAGTTGAGAGATTATCTCGCTACCATTGGAGACAATATCGATGAGAGTGGACTAGTTCAAATAACTTTGAAATTATGGCTTTAGTCCATTTTAACATCATTTTGTGTAGTGTATTTGTGCTCGCAAGAAGTTACCCACTTTTGAGAAATTGTGAGATGACTTCATTGAAGAGGAGACATGATTAGAGACAGTTTCAACTAGTTTTGAGGATGCTCAAGGCCCAACCCTCATTAGGAACGTAAGGAAAGGAGGAAAGAAGGGAGTATCCAAGAAGGGCTAGAAGAAGAAGAAGGAAGACTCGCGAATTTCTAACCTTGGGAAGAAAGATCTGAGCCATGTAAAGTGTTTTAAGTGCCACAAGTATGGCACTATGGCTCTCAGTGTCTTAAGAAGAAGGGGAAGGGTAAGCAACGACAACAATATAAGCAGTTCGCAGGGAGTACAAAAGCTTCCGTAGGAGTAGATGAGCTTGCATCCAGATTGGAGATAAATTTCCCCATGGTGTCATGCCTTTCCACTAATACCATTTTTGTCAGGGTCCTACCCTAAGCTCCCTAATTAAGGGTACTTAGGGGTTAGTCAATTAATCTACGAGGCCATCTTCTTTGAATAAGGCCCACTAGGTGGTTGGTTTGTGGTTACTCAATGTAAAATGGTCATCTTTATTAAATAAGGCCCACTAGGTAGTTAGTACTCATTAATGATGGCTGTCAATGTCTTAACAAGAAGGGGAAGGGTAAACAACAACAACAATAGAAGCAGTTCACATGGAGTACAAAAGATTTCATAGGAGTAGATGAGCTTGCATCCAAATTGGAGACATCTTTCTCTCTCGTGTTGTGCCTTTCCACTAATACCATTTTTGTTAGGGTCCTACGCTAACCTCCCTACTTAAGGGTACTTATGAGTTCGTTAATTAATGTATGAAGCATCTTCTTTGAATAAGGCCCACTAGGTAGTTGGTGTGTGGTTACTCAATGTAAAAGGGTCACATTTATTAAATAAGGCCCACTAGGTAGTTGTTACTCATGAATGATGGATCTTAATGTCTTAAGAAGAAGGGGAAGGGTGAGCAACAACAACAATAGAAGCAATTCACAAGGTGTACAAAAGCTTCTGCAGGAGCAGATGAGTTTGCATTTAGATTGGAGACAACTTTCTCCATGGTGTCGTGCCTTTCCACTAATACGATTTTTGTTAGGGTCCTACCCTAACTTTCTACTTATGGTTACTTAGGAGTTAGTTAATAAAGCCATCTTCTTTGGATAAGGCCCACTAGGTAGTTGGTTTGTGGTTACTCAATGTAAAAGAGTTATCTTTATTAAATAAGGCCCACTAGGTAGATGGTACTCATTAATGATGGGACCATGAGTGGATTAGGGTTTGGGTAACGAGAAACTCTTTATAGAGGTATGAAGCTACGTAATGTTTTGTCAAGTATTATCTTGTATTGAAGCTCTCTACTCATTTGGAGGTTGCCCCCTCCAAGAGGCCTATGAATATTATTCCCTTTTTGGATTATCAATAAAAGTGTTAATATTCTACAGGTTCAATATTCTTGTTCTTCCTATTTTACATTCTATAGTTTATATTTCTTCCGATATTGCTCTTAATTCACTTTTTTTGCTATATAAATACACTACAAGTGTATTAGAGCCCTTTCTTGTGTAGACACATGTTGAAATTTTAGACAATTTTTTTTCTAGGCTAGAGACATGTTCTAGCATCTTTAAAAATAGAGATTTGTCGTTTAGTAGGTAAAACTGTGACTGGGAAGCCTACACGTAGGGCGTACAAGTGGGTCACCTGGTTGGACACCCTTGTACATCTTTGTTGGTACTTGGTAAGTAATACCTCATTAGATGAAATCCGCTCACAAATTCGATCTTCCATGTACCCTTGGGTATATTAGAAGCCTGTTAGGCATACTTGAAACCAACCCTACAAAAACTTGTTTCGTTTTGTCACTATAGTACATCGAGCACAACACTTGGGGAGATCACTCTTCTGTATTTTGGAATTGGGTAGTACGACTAAGGGTATGGTTGATCCTCCTTAGTTAGAGCTATGAAAGATCGATTGAGTACTATTGTTGGAAACCCATGATATATTAGAGAGCTATAGAGCCTAACACTCCTCTTAAGACCTTGTCAAATCCTCGCCTTTGCAGCACATGCAACAAAATTCTTGCATAATTGCAAATATCAGGAATTTGACAATTTTGTCAATATAGTACAACAATCCCTTAGTAGTAAAAAAAAAGTTTGGAGCTTTCCAGGACCATTGTTGGTGACCTATCCCCAAAGAATCTTTGCACGATGCTGATCGCGTTGGTGTAGCTCTTCAGTAACCCTTCAAGTGGACCCAATCTATTTGGACCATTGTGGAGGACCTATCCTAAAAGAATCCTTGTGAGAAGCTGTTCACATTGGTTTAGCTCTTCAGTAACCCTTGTGGTGGACTCAAGTGGTCTCATCATTGCCATGAGAATGGAGAGTAGACTCAATACCTTGGAAGACAAAGTCAACAAACTCCTCGACTTGGAAGCAAAACTCATTCACCAAACCGACCTAGTTCAAAATCTCCCTTTCGACCTCCAAAATTAAATTTCCTTTTTCAGAACATCCATTGATAGTCAATTGAACATTTGGAATGATTGGATTGGGCCAATGGATCACGGGGAACTTTATTGGGCAGTGATTGTTGCAACGAGCTATCCTTTCACGACATTGCCAACCCTATGATGCACATATTGCCTAAGATCAATTTGAATAAGTTTGATGCTTAGATCCATTAAGAGGGGTGGGTTAGATGTGTTAAGATGTGCTCGTTTAACCATAGACAATATCACAATATTGTCACCCAACCATAGGCACGCAGCCTCCCCCGAGCATCGTAACCTTAACAGATAGAGTAATTCCGGAAGCAACACTAGACCCAACAGATAACCAAGAGAGGGCGCATCTTTCTCCAAAGATAGCGCACAAAGCAGAAATTCCCAAACCACAGACCAAGACCAATACCTAGCTGTAGTCGTTGCAGCTGCACTCCTCCTCTAGACTTGCTAACCACTTATCTTGAGTGTGAGAGTGTGTGTCCAAATGAGCTCAAGCGCCCTCTATTTATAGTGCTCCTTGTCAACTGTCTAGGCCGACTTCTCTTTCTAGAGGCTAATACTTTAATATTAATTATTTTACCGAGTCGACTTGTCTTCTAGGGTTCTTACACATCTGTTTAGGGTTTCTCTAGCTTCCAGAATATTCTAATCTAGTCATAGGTTACACACGAAGGTTGATACGTCCCGCAACTACCATAATATTGACACTCCCTCCTCACTAGGGAGGTATTAATAGGTAGAAACATCATAGCGACACATGCTATCCCATGATCACGCAGATCAAGTCACGAGCATCATCATCACTATCAGTATCATCTAATAGCATCCTCGTACAAAAAATATATCATCATCTGGATCATCTCTTGAGGCCTTACTCCATCTGAGTAATCGGGCATGATGCTGAACTCAACGCACTCAACAAAGTGTCTCGCATAAGTCACCCACTCAATAGAGTGATATAGGGACCATTCTTCTAATCTGGACATGCGTCCTAGAAGAATAGCTCTCCCAACAGATGCTGAAAGCGCCGCAATGGGCTACAAGGACCATTCTTCTAATCCGGACATACGTCCTAGAAGAATGTCAGTCCTCCCATATGCTAAAAGCCACGCCATGGGCTACAGAGACCATTCCTACAGGAATGTCAGTCTTGGACTATTTTCTAATCGGGTCACCATATGTATCACAGAGATCAATCTCTACCCATTTGTGCCTTAGAAAATATCGGTCCCGTATCAACCACCCTAATTGGGACATCATGTCCTTAGGGGGTGGACTGTTCAACCTAATCAGGCCATCAACTGTGCCTCAGGAGAATATCAGTTCTGGACTACTTTCCTAATTGGGCCACAATCCGTGCCTTAGGAAAATACCAGTCCATGATACATCAACAATTTGTCAACCTGGACGATTCTACACAGGGAGAATATCTGTCCACCAACAATCTGTTCTGCCTGGACCATTCTTCGCCTGGAGAATGTTTGTCCACCAGCACACTAACTATCCATGATGCCATATATCAACACTCCCTCCCAACCGAGGAAGTCATCTCCTCCCTTTCAACCAAGGGAGCAATCTCCATGAGTCCCAACTTGTCCCTCAAGTATGCAAACTTTATCTTGGACAGAGGCTTTGTCAAAATATCAGCTGTTTGCTCATCAATGGAGATGTACTGGAGAATCACTTCTCCCTTCTGGACTTTATCACGGATAAAATAGTACTTGATCTCAATGTGCTTCGACCTGTCATGGGACACGAGGTTCTCTGAAAGCTTCACACAACTTTGATTATCACAATATATTACAGTCGAATCCAACACCTGATCAAATATTCCAGAAACCAGCTTACAGAGCCATACTGCTTCCGTACAAGCATCACAAGCTGCAATATATTCTGCTTTTGCAGTGCTGAGTGCAACAAACTTCTATTTCCTGCTAGCCCATGATATCATAGTAGAGCCCAAACTAAAGCATATACCAGAAGTACTCTTTCTGTCATCTGCACTCCTTGCCCAATCTAAATCGATAAATCCATGCAACTGTACGTCACTGTTTGAGACATATCTCAAACCATAATTTAGCATCCCATGAAGATATCTCAAAATGTGCTTTGCAGCTATCCAATGCTCATGTATAGGTTCCACTTGGAACTAGCTCAACGTGTTCACAACAAAGTAAATGTCCGATCGGGTATCAACCAAATACATCAATGAGTCAATCAACTGTCAATAAAGGGACGAATCTACTGGATCAGAATTAGAGTCTCTCAACTTCCTCAGATCTGTCATCATGGGAGTTGCCATGGATTTGCAATCCATCATCCCAAACTTCTGAAGGATCTTTACAATATACTTCCCTTGCCCTAGGAAGATTTCACCGCGCTTCTGCCATACTTCTAGTCCCAAATAATAATGCATGAGACCAAGATCCTTCATATCAAATTTAGAGGCTAACTCCCTCTTACATTGAATAATGAGAGGCTCTGCACCTGTCAAAAACAAATCATCAATATATAGTAGTAGGATCACAGGTGCATCATTCACAACCTTGTAATAAAGGTTTGGATCAACATAGCTTTTGGAAAATCCAAGTCTCGTCAAGTAATTGCCAATTCGTGCATACCAAGGTCTTGGAGCTTGCTTGAGTCCATATAAGGCCTTCTTTAATATGTATACATTTGTTTCTCTCGAGTGTACCTTAAAACCTTGAGGTTGCTCTATGTATAATTCTTCCTCAATTACTCCATTTAGAAAAGCGGTCTTTACATCCATCTGATGTAAACTACAACCCGTGGATGCTTCAAGGGATATGATGGCTCTAATAGAGGTATATCCAACAACTAGAGCAAACGTCTCATCATAGTCGTCTCCCTCTTGCTGGGAGAACCCTCTAGCCACGAATCCTGCCTTGTATTTATTGATACTCCCATCTACTACATGCTTTATCTTGTAAACCCATTTTGAAGTTACTACAAACTTTCCTTCAGGTCTAGGCACAATTTCCCATACATCGTTTTTCATGATGGATTGATATTCTTCCATCATAGCTTCCTTCCATTCTTTCTTCTTGACTGTTATTTCAAAGGTGGAAGGTTCTGTATTGACAAGGCTTATCACGAGTGCCACATAACTACAGAACCTTTTAGGCCTCTTGCTTACCCTGAAGGTACCACTGGGAGCTTTATGTCTTTATGCTTCCTCTAAGATAGATTCTAGCCATGTTGGTCGTTTTCTGTTCTTGGTACAACAACTGGTTCTACAAGTTCAAGTTGTTGGTTTGGTTCTTCACTGGGATGTTCTGGTGAAAATGTATTTTATTCCTTGGGGTCTTCGTATTCTTCTTCATCATTGGAGTCTATGGGATCTTCTATAGATTTCTTGAAGGCAATCTTCTCATCAAAAGTTACGTCCCTGCTAATTTCAATCTTCTGTTGACTTGGGACATAGATTCTATAAGCTTTTGATGTATCACTATATCCAACGAATATGCCCTTCTTTCCTGAAGGTTCCAATTTCTTCCTTTTGTCCTTGGGAACATGGACATAGACAGGACACCCAAATATCCTTAAGTGTTCCACACTTGGCTTCTTTTC
>JASDQU010369295.1:0-11446 GCA_032191745.1 Picea mariana
AGTTAATGCCCTAGATGAAAAATACAAAGTAATTTTGGAGACAACCAAACACAATTACAATGGTATGTTGTTCTAGACATTGCAATAAATCAAATGATATATTAATCGCCCCAAAACTTCCAAGAATGGGGGACTGTGTCAGAGTGAATCTATATCTAGCATTAAAATGGCGGGATTGTCTTTGTAATAGTTATGTCAGTCCTAAATTGAGTGCCAAGTTAGTAGCTTTAGTAGTTTTAGGGAGCTATAGAGATTAGGTCTAGATGTCTTGCATTAGGCTACTAAGAGTCTAGGATTACTAGGCTTAGGATGTAGGTTAGGTTTAGGGTAGGCCGAGGTATGTAGGGGTAACCTAGGTTAGGTTAGGAGGTTCGAACCTCCTAGGAGGAGCAAGAAGCATATGAAGAGGATGATGAACCTCAGGGTCACTGCATTCAGTGTGTACTACATTGATTTAGGCTAGCAACAGTGTTGGCTAGAGAGACATACTTGGGGATTGTGCCCACCGCCATGCATCCTTAACACTCATGGAGTCAACATAACTTTGTCTTCTTAAATTCAAATTTCCTAAAAAAAATCATTGATCTCCACATTCATTACGAAGTATCATGATAGTCATAAATCAACCAAAAATCACCTTAAACCAGTCCTTAACAAGATCCATACCTTTGAGTGATGGGGTGCCTCCAATGTTGCTCCTCTCCATCCTGCGATTCATCACATGACTTAATTATATTTCAGAATAGTAATTAAAGATGTAACAACCTCTACAAATTAATGACTAAAGACGAATCCCTGAATGAGCTTCTCTTCGTTTCGAGAATAAATTATTCTTTACTGAATAGGACCAACCACGTGAAGGTGGAATCTCTTTTGGCCCCTCTCCCCCTCTCACATCACTCTCATTTCCCCATACCCAATCTATCTAGATTTTACAACTATAATTAGAAATGAAAGTAACATTAAATGTAAGCAAAAAACATTCATCTCCATGTGCTAAAACAAAAAACATGAAAGAAAATAACATTCATGACATGTAGGAAAACAAAATACATTACATTGGACCAGAAATATATTGGATTTATATTAATAATAAAAGGTCTAATCATTTATTTTTCTTCTTCTTCTTCTTCTTGGTCTCAATGAAAGCACAAATTAAGTCATCATCATAATTTAATTGATCCCCCACAATTATTGGGCCTTCTTGAAGTGTTGCATCATCAATACTCAACACCTCACGCCATAATGAACTTCTAGTATTTCGGCATGGAGGTTGAGGATGCACATGGGCATCCACTGCTGCAACAAAAATAAATAAATTCAAGTCATATTGTTATTCACTGTTCCTAGGGAAATTTAACTAATACAGATTTAATTACAATGTTTTATACCCGGATTAGCCGGTGCAGTAGAAACAGTAGTTGGTGGCCGCATTGTTGTTTCTACGCTTGTTGATCTCCGCTCTCGATCGACATCTACATGCTCTGCCATATGAAACAATATAAGTATTTAGTATAGAATATACCCTAAATATTAATACTCATTGAAAAATGGAAAAACATTAAAAATGTGCACATACCACTATGTAATGGTCTTTCGACAACAATGCTTGAATCAATATGGGGGTCAGGATGTGGTTCATCGGGTACATCAGGAGAATTGGTAGCATTGTTACTCTCTTGAGAATGTGGAAAAGACACACATTATTTTACATTTTAAATGAATAAAAAATATATTTTACATTGCAAGTAATCAATGAGTAAAAACTAATCGACAAGTTTTTAATTTCATTTTATTTACCATGTCCTCCAGAGAGACACATGGAGATTTCCCTAAGCTTCTTCATCGCGCAACCATGCCATCAAAACCCTGCGTGAACCCGACCTTTATATCTTCTTCTGTGGCTTCGTCATTGAACAGATCCCCCTGCATTGAGCAATATCAAAATCATTAGTCACTAGCTGCAATGAATTACATATTTTGTGACGATGATAAAAAAAAAGTAAAATGTTTAGGCACTTACAACCCGTGCCTTCAATCTCTCGTAACCACCTTGGCCCAGTTTATGTTGGCCTTGCTTGTCTTGTCTTGCCTTTGTTGCCTTGGAAGTGTCTTGGAGTCTACGCAATATTTTGAAATATGTTAGATATTGATTTTTTTCCTCATAAAGTAAACAAAATACCATCATAGTAAATTGAAAACACCTCTTACCTATTAGGGCCTGGTGGTTTCTTCCCTTGTGCTTTCATCGCTAATTCTCTTGCATCAAGAATAATTTCTTTACACTCCCTCTCGGGGACAACCAAAGGGCGTTCACACTTGGGGTCCTATACTAATTTATTCCTATATGCCTCTCTAACATGTTTTAAATGCTTGCCGGTCCTTTTTAGGACTTCCGACTTATTGAACGAGTCACCAAACTTGCCAACCAATCGAGAGATAAGAAGGCTTTTCAGTTTAGAATTTTGTCAATTCCATCGTAGTCGAATGGTCGACCCAAAAAGTTCTAATGCATAGTCATGAAAACTATTGTGGAACACATTGTTTCCTGTAAAACATCGTCATCGTTAGTAATTTAAATCTCACTGATATGTGATTGTTTAAACAATTATATAACAAGAATCTCGATACAGACATATATTAAATACCTGATAGCTATACTATTTTTAGAGGAACCATGTCCTAGTCGACCAAAACTGATACGGTGGTTGTTTCTGTGCTTTGGATATGTGTAGCACCAGGGTAACAATCAACGAAAGAGTGATTAGTTCCATGATCATGTACACCACTTGCACGATCTGGCGTGTGTTGTGGGGGTGTGGCATCACCCCTAGAAGGTATAGAATTGGTCTCAGGTGGCACACTTGGGGTGGAAAATAGCCTCGTGGCTACGTGGCCATGTGGGTTTGTTGTTGTAGTCCTACTGCTGCTACCAGGACCTTCCCCTTCCCCTCTCATTGATCTCACAAAATTCTACAATGAGAAATATGTGTTAATTGCATATATCAAATTACAAAATTTAAAACCAAAAATTGATATTGTTAGATGACATGAATTACCCCATAATTTGCTATCTTAACGGGTAATTCAACTATCCTTAGGAAATCCTCATCTGTTTCCGGCCCAACAATGACCAAATCCTAGAATTCCCTATTGTCCTTTCTTAGGGACAATTCTATTGTGTGCAAGGGGTCTCTAGAATCAAATATCTCTTCATTGCTTATATAATCATCATTTTCGGTCGATGTGGTGCTAGGAATGGGGCCTTTGCCCTAATCAACGCCTTTTCCATGCTCAGGGCCTTTTCCCCGATCACCACTCTGGCAGAATTTCAAGAAGAATGTTAGTACGGGCAAGAAATATTGAAAAAACAATATATGAAATAATGGAATATTGGCAAATATTATCAAATGAAACATTCACACATACAAATTAACAAATATTTGGAAATGAAACATCGAGCAAAAATTAGCAAATGGAACATTCATAAATAAAATAAAATTTTGTCACAAATGAAACATTCACAAATTAAGTAATCCCTTTTTAAGTTTGGGTATAATGGGTTTTGTACGATATCAAAAGAAGATGTTCCTGGGTCGACTCGATTCAGATTGTAATCGACCAACAAATCTTCTCCTACTGTTATTATTTTCACTGCACATACAAATATCCTATTACCTTCACACTCCTCAAAAATGAAATTGGGTTCCTTTCTTGTCGTCCCAGGCCTTGTACTATTTATAAGACCTGAAATATTCCCTGATGCCTTTGGCCTTCCATCAATATACATAGTTTCTCCTTTATTTTTATTATTGTCTTTCAGCTGTATATAATTTGTGGTGAGTGTGTATCTCTACATACTAGGCATATATTGGACCAACGTCAACCATACTCCATAAGTGTAACATGGTCCAACATACTCAAACAATTCAACCAATCTGCCATATTTTACCTTTATGCCGTCCATGGATAATAAACTAAGGCCATGGATGGATGACAGAGCAATGTGATACAACCTCTCATTAACACAGAAGTCTGTGTCCAACTCTGGCAGTTCCTTGGGTACCCACTGTTTCAGTAGGTGTTTGTACCTCAAGGGAACCTCGATGTCACCTATGCTCTCATCGTCATAAGAGCATGATCCTCCTTCAGCAAGAAAGAATTTCATGCGCCTACCAAACTTTCTTCTGACCTTTTCACCTCTAGTTGATTTCTCCTTGTTACATGTGTTGGGTATGTTTTCCTTTGTCCCTCTCGAAATTTCATCGTTCGAGCTGGATGATAGGTTTGATATATACACATTTGGTTGTACCTACACTCCATCGAAGGAGAAGAAAACGTTAGGCCAACGATCTTCATATTATATTATATCTAAAGATAAACATTAAAAAGATAATGGAAATGTAAGAATATTTCTCATGATAACTATAACTAACTCACTGTTAACTATATCACTGTTAGAAAGACATTAATTATATTGACTCCGCTCAACCTTTTCTGAGACTCTTTTTCCTTTTATGACTTTTCATCTTCCTCATTAATTAATAAAGCGCTTTCCATTGTAACTCAACAACAAAGTGATATTTGTGTGTCCTATCAAAGAGAGGGAAAAAAAATGATTTTGTTAGATGCAAAGCAGAAAATTGTGTGCCCTAACAATTAAAAATCATTCAATAACATAAGCTTTTACAATTTTCTGACAAAGGGAAAACTCTACATGGCCTCTTCTTTAATGTTGATGATTTGATCAATCAACGAACTGATGGAAAGAACAACGAGAGTGGGGGAGGTTAACACCAAAATGTTAACGCACAGACTAGCAAGTTGGATATGACAAGGTAGCCTAGCTAGCAAAGCACTAAGGAACATAACAGGATCCCCCTAAAGGTGTCATAGTGGATCAAGTTCTCTTTGTTTATGTCTATGTATTCGTGAAATAGACCAAGGGAGGGTTCCCTACTACTTCCGTAGTGACATGTATTCATGCAATAGATATGTCAAGACAATATAGATTTAATGATCGGTATCCAATGAGAGATGTGCACAACCAACTCTCTAGGTGGAGCCCAAAAATACTCAATGATAGGCGAGCTTGGTAGTTTGTGGGAGTGGCACAGATGCTTAGGAAAAACACACTACAGGAAGACAAGTGTTTGTAAGGGCTATGGAGTAAAATGTACTTATAAATTTGAATGATATGACCTCAGGATATAATATCCTGAGGTATATATATGGCTATATATGGCTATCAAGGTTTATGTCTGTGTGTCATTGTTATTCAATATGTCAAGCATACCTTTAATTGATTATTGTTTTCCCTCTAAATTCCCCTCTCGAACATTTACCTTTATTACATCCTTCCCTTGAATTTCACTTCCTCTTTTCCCTCTTCTCCCAACTTTATGTGCTTGTGATTTTTTTTTTTTTAATTTAAACTCTTCCCCTCTCTAAATCCCATTTAGACTTAGCTACTTCCTTATTGTAAGTTTTTTTTTTCTTTTACTTCCTTATGTATCAGCCTTAGGGGTTTTAATTAGAAGGTATGGAGCGTGTCATGTGTAAGACGATATAAGTTTTAAATGTTTGAAATAGGCTCAATATTTTGAGTCAAAAGAAGCCCTTCTAATTCAGTCTTTATGTTAGAAAGACAATGATGATTTGGTGGTTGTATTTGTTTATGTGGATGACATAATAATCATAGGAAGTAAGTTCAACACAATTCAGAAGGTAAAATCTTATTTTTGTTCAACTTTTGACAAGACTGGTTTAGGACTCCTTCATTATTATGTACGTATAGAATTTTGACAAACCATTGGTTGTGTGTTGTGTCACAAACCAAGTATGCTACAAGTTTGGTGGAGAAATGATTAAGGGCTGATTGTATGTGAATAACTCTTCAGTTTCCTTCTGAGGATCAGATGACTTGTAGTTTCCAAATACTCAAGTCTCAGTTGTAGCATGTGAAGAACCTTCAGTTGTATTCTGATGATCAGATGACTTGTAGTTTCCAATTGCTCCGAGATTAGTTGCAGCATATGAAGAACCTTTCAATTGTCTTTCAGAGCTTCAGATGTTTTGTTTCTTCCAAATACCTAGTGATCATATGATATTATAAAGTTTTCTTCCCACCGCCTTCTATTTAGAGTCTTCCAGATATGTATAAATAATAAAATATGTCTTAAATAACTAATATAAATTTATAGGTCTGCCCTGATAAAAATTAAGTTATATTTTAATGTAGGCTCAAAAGGGCACCTCTTGATCAATATATAAAGAGGATCCTAAGGCTCACTCTAGCACGCGGTACACTTGCGCCTCTTCTCTATGCCATGGATAGGTAAGAGAAGAAGTGCACAGAAGAGAGAGTAGTACGCAGATCTTAGGAGAAGGCCTTCTAGGGTTTTAACTAGGGTTTTCTAGTAGGATAAAAGAAGTGCACACTAGGGAGGGCTAGGGTTTATCCTTGTGTTTCCTTTAGGGTTTGAGAGATGACCTTTGTACTTTAGTATTCGTATGATTTATGGTCATTCATCTTTGGTATTTTGGAAAAGTCATTCATCTTGAACATCATGGATACATTTTCTTAGAGAATATTCCTGGAAGTAAAAGGAAGACCATTGAACATGTTAGAACCTAGACCTAATGTCTAATTTTTTTTTAATTCCTTGCTCATTTATCCCTCATTTATCTCACTTGCTATCTCTTTCTAGGTTTTTCTCATTTAGCCCTCATTTCAACCACGTGTTTACCTTCTATTTCATATGAAGTAAGGGGGAGATCCTCTTCACATTGGAAGATGACATTATATAGGTTGGAATAGGAAGAAACTATCTCAGATGAAGTTTGACATTGGAAGATGACACTATATAGGTTGGAATGGGAAGAATCTAAGTGAGGGTTTTGGTTCTTCCAAAGAAAAAGGGGGAACATGGGAAGATAATAGAATAAATCTATATCTTCATACACTCATTCCTATTAAGGGGGGTTTCTTCAACTCATTTGTCTCTTCATGGTTTCCCAATACTAGATTGCAACATAAAGGACAATACATATTTGTTGTCACATTATTTAATGGCTAGAGAATTTAGTTGATGAATCATGTCCAATAAGAAGAAAAGAAGGAATTTAGTGATGCTTGGTCATAATCAAGTTCTCCTATCCAACGCTAACACTTATAGCTCCCTATCCTACCACTCTAACACTTATCGGCCTGCTCTTTTGAGACTGTTTAGAATAGAATTAAACTATCCCTATTACATATCTAAGCTACCCTAAAGAGCATCCCCCCAAAACCTTAACTACTATACTACCAAACGTTGACCCTTAGGTGACCCTTTAGGCATTCTCCAAGACCTCACGGCCTGCCATACTTTGACTGTCCCAACAGTAGTGTAGTAGCCCCTTGTCATCATATATTTGGCCTAACTATCCCTTAAACTAGTGTAGGACTACCCCTAGACTTAGTTCATCCACTCCTCATCATAAACAATTAATTTAGGATTAGAATTTGGGACTGATATTGTCATTATATACTTCAGAAAATTGATTAACTCAGTCCTATATTTTGACATTTCATTACTCCATATTTGATTTTGGAAACAACATAACATCATAACATCAATCTTTTGGAAAGAGGTATAGTGTTGTGTTTTGACATTGTCAGTGTGTCAAAGAGATCAAAATATCATGCCCAATATGTAACAACATAGAAATCACAACACTACAATTCTTTCCAAGAATTTGATCCTATGGTGTTATTTTATTCCCAAAATCAAATTTGAAATGATGAAAGATCAGTTTGTCATAACCAATCAAAAATAGATGCCAACCATAAGATCACAATTTAATTTCCAAATGTTCTTTTTATCTCTAAGGTCAAAATGTGAAATGATAAGGTGCCAAATATAGGACTATGCTAGTAGTTTTCTGAAGTGTTTTATATCAGTCCTAAAGAGAATATTTGTAAATTGGTGTCACTATGGGTCAGGTTCTCTCTGTTTAGGCCAAGTGAGTTTGTGCTCAAGGTCGGTCGTTCACAGTGTTGATCAATGCCTTAGATGTAAATGACCTATGATGTATATTTCCCAGAGGCAAGGAAAAAATAGTTATTCACACAATGTCCCGGAGACAATCAAACAATTAGCTTATGGATCAGATATGAAAAATGCAAGTAAATGCTAGTAGAAAACCAGTGCCTTAGGAAGGGGCTATGGAGTCTAGAAAATGTCACAATCCTGATAAGATTGACCTCAGGATAGGATATGTTGAGGTCTATCTAAATATTCAGATAACCAAACGATGCTTCAGTCAAATGATGACTCTTTCATGTAAACTCATCAAAAAGGTTTTCAATATGTGGTTTAGTGACAAGTTGGGTGAAAGGCAAATGGGAACACGATATTCTCTTAAATGTGTAATGCATGAAATTCTCAAGAGATCAATCTATCATGAGTGGTTGTGATCAATATCCAATAATAGTACATGCACTTTAAGTGATTCCCTTTTGATATGATCAAAATGATAATTGTGAAGTAACTCAATCACATATCACTTCATCAACCAGTCAGTGTGAGATTATTCATCAAATGATTCATCACCAGTGATATAGGTTCAAGCAATTGTAATGCCAACTAATCAAATGAAAAACATGTCAAGATTGTATGTCAGGAAACAGATTGATACCAACCTTACTAAGAAACAGTATATATTCATTCAATTCAGAGAATTTATGGCTTTGAATCAATGATTGTCAGTCCAATGAATCTACATATGTCAAAGTATGAATCACATGCAAGCATATTAGTTCCAGTTATGATTTAATTTAAAGTCTATTCATCAATAGAGCCTAAAAATGATGTTTCTACCACATACAATACATCAAATTGCCAAGTGGAGAGGTTGTCTTCATGATCTTCTAAATTTGAAACAATGATATCAGTCCCTACCTATCATTTCTGAATTTTTTTTTTTAGTACAGGGCTATTTAAGAATAATGCCACAGTGACTGCAATTAGATATGTCAAGGTGCCTTTTAGGATGCTAGGTAGTATGCTTTAAGGTGTTGCGTTGAGGAGATATGGTGTCAAGAATTTTCCCAAAGTATGTTGAGCTAAATTCTATGCCAACACAGGGTATTTTAAAGTCTGTCTAAGGGGTTATATCGGTCAGCCATGTATGTTTCATGTAGGTAACTATGAGGGGTAGGATTGCTAGGGAGTCAGTTCTTAGATAGGAAATGGTAGGGTAGATGCCTAGGGTAGTTACTAAGGGTTAAACGAGGCTTTTAGAGTAGATTTGAGGTAGGGTCGAGGCTCGGGTTAGGGGGAATGGGGACTGTCCTAAAGGACCGAGGGATAGGCTTAGGCTTAGGGCAGTCTAGAATAGGGATAGAGTCTAGCGTTGAGGAGTTGAGGTGGTAGGAGGGAAGTAGGACTAAAATCCTAGGCTCTAAGGCTTAACGTAGGGGTATTATACCACAGGCCGAGAGCTGAAGTTAATTTCTAGGGCTATTTTTAGGTGTTTAGAGCTATGGTTAAGGGTTTTAGGTTCTGTAGTATAGAGGATAATTTAGAGGGGAGGTTAGTTAGATAAGAAGGCAAGGAGAGGAGGGTGAGGTATGGAATGGCCTTAGAAAGTCATGCCAAAATTGAAAATTCAACCTTAGCTACTGAATCAATGCTCAACAAAATTACTTGGCTAGACATGCTGATGTCTTCTTTTCCCCTTGCGATCGTGAGTGCTCGTGGATGATGGAGAGGTTCTTCTTCACGCCTGGATCATTGTGGAAATTGCAGAGATACTCCTTCGCTCTTGGATGATCGTGGAGGCAATGATAGCAGGGTCAATCGGGGTTCAACCAGATGGATCAGAACCAAGCCTGCCAAATGAAATTGTGCACGGAATACAACTACCCTCGGCCAAATGAAATTGTAGAATAGTTTTTAATTTTTTTTTTTTGGTATGTTTTAGTATAAGCCTTCGATTTATATATAAGCCTTATTAAGCCTTATTAAAATAAATGCCACTTATCCAATGGCTTAAGCTTTTCTTAGAGAAAGGTATGACAAGGCTTAAAATTTCAGTGTTTAGTCAATGGTGGTGTGCCAAGTCGATAAAAGAAGGTAGATAATATAGCCCTTACCAAGGTTCAAATCCTCAAAAGTGACATGCATATTCTTGTATTTTTTCTCACTACTATGGATTTATGCTAAAAGTGCATATGATAAAAAAGGAATTTTGAAGAAATGATTGCATTCTTTTTCTTATTCTTGAAGGAAAGCTAGTGACCACTAGCTTTCAATTTATCACAAGAACAAGTGTAGAGCCCCAAAAAACATCAAATTAGAATATAATTTTCTTGTTACATAATCATGGATCTTCTTAGCTTGTTCCAAAGCCAATCAATAACCAGACACATAGGTAGAACACTAACCATGTTGATTGTTGGGACAAAGGCATCCCCATAGCATTGATTGCATCAACTTCGAATGAGAGAACCTTGGACCCAGTTGAATTCGTATTATTTAAATTATGCATATACACTTTGAAATAATGTCACCAACAATTCATAAACCTCATAATTGGAAAATAATCCCACTATTATACCAAGCTTGAAACGTTGCCAATGCATCATTGTTCTTGTGCCAAAAGGAAGCCAATGATCACTAGATTTAATTCTAGCACACACACAAATGCAGAGCCAACAACAACATCAAATTTAAATATATTTCTTATTGCATCATTGTGGATCTTCTTAGTGTGTTTGAGGGCCAATAAAAAGTCACACATGAAGGCAGAACACTAACCGTGGTTATTTTTACAGAAAGCACACCAAGAGATCATCATTGTTCTTGTGCTAAAAGGAAAGCTAGAAACCACTAACTTTCCTTATGGCACAAACACAATCATGGTGCCAACAACAAGATTAGAACACTAATCTTGGTTAGGGTGAAATTACCTCCTTGTCTAGTGACCAACAAACCATGGAACATCATGTGGGGAAATCAAAACCCAATCCAATCTTTTGACTTCATGCTAGGGTACATAATCATGTCATGTTATGTAGGGCAATGCTAAATACAATATGGAGATAATTATGTCTTTCAAGTATGCATTTAAGATATTATTACAAGGATGTTATAAAAAATGGTGTCCAACAAATCATTGTTATGATCCTTACAATTGCAAGAATTTGTTATGCATGCAAGGGAATATATATGGAAGTCACTTATCACCAAATTGTTTACAAATACTCTATCATCTTAAATACCAATCTCACCTTATATAGTTTGCATAATGGAATTTGTCGAGATCTAGAAGTGCCATGTTGAGAATGGGATTTGAAAAGCATAGGACACCACACCATTTTATATTTTGTATAATGAAATTTGTTGGAATCTAGAAGTGTCATGTTGAGAATGGTATTTGTAAAACAAACAACACCACA